>CBVK0100189350.1:0-13968 GCA_900067695.1 Picea abies | reverse complement strand
CTTTGGTCGTAGCCACACATTATATCTACACAAGCATTAATTAAACTGGGGATTATAGTGGGGATGTTACAATATGTATGGATTCAAGGAGAGCTCTAGATACATTCATATATGCATATCCTTGCATATGAGGCATATCTCTTGGTGTGAGTCACCTCTGAGGTTTTGAGAAAATGGTCCAAGGTATTCCTAATGCCTAGGAGAGTTTCTTCCTTCCAAAATTCCTATGGAAATGAATACATCCTTATCTATACTAATGCTTAGGTGAAGTCCTCTTTCTTCAAAAAAAATATTTCAGTCTAAAGCCTTAGATGTAGACCCGCTGAGTTGAAAAAATAAGGTCCCTCTTCAAACACTCGGTTATGATCTTCAATGTAGGAAAATATGGCTATGAAAAACCCCTCGGATCCAAGTCTTAGGTCCACCTGGCCCTTTGGTTTCCACCTTGTGTTCACCCACCAAGTTAAATCTTCCTCTAAGGGATAGATTCCCATAAATTTACCTAGTACCACATGATCTTTCATGTATTAAAAGTATCATCCTATTTTAAAGGATGGTAATCTATACCTTGGGTTATTATCTGATTTGGCCAAACAATCATTCTTTAACTAGGATTGCTTCACTCGACTTCGTTGATCCTTGGAGGTTGGGTTAGGATTAGTTCCCATCACCTTTCCTACCCTCCATCTCGTTCATATCCAATTCTTCCTGAGCATTTCTTTGTACTATGTTCTTAAAGGACATGGTACTCTGGGTGCTTAGTGTTGCAGGTACCATTGGTTAGGCTCTACCACCCTCTGGTATGCTTTGATCTTTGTGCCATTCATTGTTCACACTATCCAAAACCCTAGAAACATCTTGTGCTCGCTTGTTGGAATCTCATCGTGCCTCATCAAAGTTTCAATTTCATTATATATATTACTCATATATTATAATGTTGTTATTTTTTATCAATTGAAAAAAAGGAATAAGCACAATACATTTTAAACTTTTTATTTATAAGAAAGCAGTCTAATTCTATTAATTACATATAGGAGAAATTATACAAAATCCATAGTACTATTGGACTGCCACTGGGGAAAACTTACCAACAACAATGATATAGTCCTTCTCTCTAGAGAGTCTAAGACAAGTTTTGAACTAAAACAAAACGTATGATGTAGTATAACCAGTCTATATGTCGAATTGGCCCTATGCATTCATAGTAATAGAGCTTATGGAATAGAGATAAGAAAACCAAAAAGATAAACATGTTGGCGAATTAATCTAGAGAAGTGTGATCTGCACACAAAGGTTGTTTGCGTCTCTAAGACATGGGGTTGGCATGAGGTTGATGAGGAGCCTATTGAGCAGGTGCTAGGAGCTTGGATTTGATGTCCATAAGCTACAACATTACTTCATCAAGCTGCAAGAGGACCTCCTCACACACCTCATCCACGTCCTACATAATTTTCCCCACAATCATCTTGATATGCCAGTAGAGATCCACAATCTTCCAATATTTTGTATCTCGAGCCTTGGAGCTTCCTACTTCGGGGATCCAATTACCCATTTTTGCATCGATGTACCAATCATGAATGGTGCTCCTCTCGAGGTGGACTTTGTCCTCAATGATTTCATTTTCCTCATGGATGTGAGGTGGGGTTTTCTCCCAAAATGCATTTGCAAAAGCTTGGGAATCTTGTTGCATTTGAGTGCCAATGGGTTTGGGACTGGTATCATGAGAGTCAAAAGGGCCTGGCCAATTCCTACATCCACGATTTGAGGCACTACCTTGCGGCATTGAAAAAATTAGAACAACCTAATTAAATGGGAGGGAAACCAAAGCCACCAACAAATGGAAAGGTTTGCAAATATCATATGCAAAATAGCCATAATATGGGAGTGCGAGCATGAAGCTTTGAACCATCTTGGACACTCCACTTGTTATTCTCATTCAAACTAATGATGATTGAAACTATGATGAGACTGTAGTGTGGTGAAATGAAAGAGCTTGTACCAACGATGACAAAGTATTAAAGACAACATTCACCACTCTCGACCTAAAAATCCTTCGAATGTGGAAAATTTGGCATGTTGCTTCTTAAAGACGCCAACTATTGCATGATGGAGATTGTTCAGGGATCAGGCATGTGCACATCTAGGCCTATATTTGATGCCACTAGCCTCCCTATCACTCTATCCAAGAATTATTATTTTTTAACTTATTACAATAATATTACAAATCTTTCTATACTCCAACATATTTTGTATATTAAATTTATTTTACAACTATTACATAAATACTTAAAAAATAACATATAGTTTACTCCACATTTTAACGGCCACCGCTACATATTTCCCAAAACAACAATGCCAATTTACATGTTCATATGACAAAACATGATTTTTTTTTAATGAGAAGCATTATTTAAAAATATCAAAATTTTCTTTTTCTTACATTGATATTTTGAATGTTGAAACATGACATTATTAATGTAAAAAAAAAGTTGAAAAATAATATGTAGCTTAACTTAAAAACATAAAAAGTCAATGACGTCATATAAAATCTTACTCTCTTTATTATAAAAATGTCATTTCCTTGAATTAGAAACCATGGAGTGATTACTTTAACGATGTTTATTACAATGGCATAAATGTTGCTTTTTAATATCTTATTGAAGGTCTTTTAAAAACATATACATTAATGTTTTAATGTGAATAATTTAAAATATTTATTATTTAAAAAAAAATATGTTTGGTTGGATTCATGAATTCATGTTAGACTTTTGTTTTTGGTAAAAAGACAAAGTATTTTCAATTCTAAAACTTTGGTCAATCTAATCTCTCCATCCAAAGTTGAATGGACTTTTGTTCTAAGTCGTCATTAAATTTTTTAGAAAATCTCTCCAACCAAAGTTGAATGGACTTTTGTTCTAACTCGTCATTAAATTTTTTAGAAACTCTCTCCATCCAAAGTTGAATGGACTTTTGTTCTAACTCGTCATTAAATTTTTTAGAAACTCTCATTCAAGAAGTCAGTTCAACTCTTACTTGAGAATTTTTTTAAACTTTTAAAAGAGAGTTTCTTAAACACTTTTTGAGTGCTTTGACTATAAGAATATAAACTCTCACGGTGGAGCTCAGTTAACACATTTTCTTTAATTTTAAATATTTTTTTATTTACAATTTTTTTTAAATTTTTCATTAATTAAATTTTTAATCATTATAGAAATGAAAACTTGATATTAGATTTTCTAATCTATTATTAATGTTAAAAAAATTAAAGAACTTTTAAAAATAAAAAATTATTAAATTATATACCTAAAGTTTCATAAGCATATATTTATATTTAACATATTGTTAAATCAAACCATGAATACGGAGAATTTAAAAAATATTTTCTTCTTTCCACACAAATATAATCGATTAAGATATATAATAGACTTTCCAACTTTCCACACATTGAAAAACACTTTTAATAGCTGGGAATTGTCGTGCCAACATGTTATTCAACAAGCAATGAATACATTTTTGAAAATATGTAAGGGTTCTACCCTTACTCTCTAAGTAGATGGATATGTTGCTATGTATGTAGGCCAATTTTAGTAAATAAGGTCCATGCAGTAGTGTGAAAGCAATAATAGTAAGAAGACTTATTAAAAGGTTCTACTTGTTAGAAACTTCCTACTCTAAGAATGATCCTATGATGTAGATAGAACTATATAAAGAAGTAAAAGCAATGTAATTAGATGTCTTGTGAAGTATATTGTAGTGAGAGCTCTGTTCAATTGGAGGTTGCTCCCTCGAAGAGGCAAGTGAACATTTCTCTCATCAACAAAGGTATAATATCTTGTGGTATTTTGGTTCTTTACTTAGCTATTATGGTTCCAATCTCTCATTTTTGCAATAAATATGGGTAAATCTATTATTTATTCTCTACATCTTCCAATTTATTAATAAAGAACACCACAAGCGATATCATATCACTTTCCTAGGCCCATATTCTAGAACATTTTTTTAGGCTAGAGACATATTCCATTGTCTATAAATAGCGCAATGATCTATTGTTTAGCGGGCAATGGAAGAATACACGTAGGAAATAGAAGTGGTTTCACATGGTTGGACACCCTTGTAACCCCTATTGTTACCCTTCAAGTATTACCACATGAGGTAACACATATATATGGAATTTCACTTCCACATATCGTAGGGTATATCAAAATTCCCCTATGTTACGTGAAACCATATTTAGATAAGTTGATCGACCATCTTGCTATTGTAGTGGCATCGAGAACAACACTCATGGAGATTACTATCTAGTACCTGAATAATCAAGTAGTACAACTAAGGGTATAATGTATCCTCCTTTGTTAGTGACCTGAGAAATTGGGTTGAGTATTGTTGTTGGACCTTGCACGTATATCAAAGAGTTATAACACTTGACACTCCATTTCCATCTGGACCCTTGAAACCATGCTCCCTGCTTCCAATCTATGAACTTCCTACATAAATAGATGTATTGCAAATATGTGCATTATGTCACCAAAAATCTTTCTTGTTGCTACCATTTCACAAAATTCCTACATAAGCTACAATATTGAGAATTTGAGCATTTTGGCAGTGAAATATTATTCAAGTAGGAGTAGAACTTCATAAGATTAAAAAAAAGGGAGTTTGGGTCCTAACCACACCCTTATTTGGAACCTATCTCAATAGAATCCTCATGTCGAGTTAATGTCATGGAATCACTCTCTAGTGATCCATTATGGTGGGCCCACTCACCGCACAACCCAACAACTATATCAACAAATCATAATGATCACCTTGATACCACTCTCCAATAACCTTTTTATTGTGGAACCACATATCTATGGCTACTTGAGGCTTTGAGGTGGCCACCAAAGTCTCCTAATTGGAAACACAGTGTGATGAGTTGTAATATAGAATCAACTGCAACCACTCCTTTTCTCAACCCAATTTTGATTTCATCAATGAAATTTTCACCAAACTACACTTAGTCTAAGACCAGTTGTCCCAACTCATGACAATGTACAAACAATCCAAGGGTTATCACTGCCAGAACCAACTTTCCCAAAAGGAAGGAGTTGAATCATCCAATCCCGTGGGGCCTCACTCTACCCTTTTGTTTATGACTTTATGACTCAAATGTGGCATTGACTCCCTAAAGTGTATCTCAAAAAATTTGATGGCCCCCCATAGGCTCTTATATTTGGATCTTAAATGCCAACAATGGTGGAAATGGCATAAGAATTCCCACCAGGGTTATATTTCTTTGATGCAATTTGTATCAGACCCCTATGAATGTTTTCAAATAGAAAATCATTATTTGGGTTGCCTAACCAAGAATAAATATTATGTTACAATTGAAGAGTTCATCTCCACTTTTAAGCAACTCACCATCTATACCAAAGGCATGTTAGATACCTTTTTTAGGGAATTCTTTATGAGTGGTGTAAAGAAAGATATATGTGACCAAGTCTTAATGGATCATACTACTTGTAATGTACCTAGGGGGGATAACAAGGGGTACCTAGAGAGCTACCCAAGGGGATAATGAATGTAATGTGGTTATAATAATGGAATAGGACCATTATGTAATTAAAAGGAAATAATATAATAATAATGGGTAGTTCACATAGACCCATAGGAATACTCATGAAAAAATATAAATACTCATGCATATCATTGTTTTGGAGGTGTCTTGGATCGTATTGTTTTGTAGAAAGCATGGCTTATGGAGTGATTCAATCCATAATGAGCATTTGATGGTGTTACCCTATCTTAAGGGTTCTTCTCTCTATATTATTATGTTGTTTATGGTGAATGTTTGGATCTTTGGAGTTTAAGGGTTTATATTTGAAGTTTTATAGTTTATGTTATCCTATATATATCAAAGTTTACTACAAGTGGTATCAGATCTCTTTCTTGGGTATGAAGTGGGATAATTTTGGGGGAACAAAGTGGACATTTTTTTTCACTTTTTGCAGATTTTTGACAAAAAAAAAGAGGACAACATAATTTAGGTCGATTTATGAAACTTTCTATGTACAGTTTGAAGAATCCAACCAAATATTCAAATTCCTCTCAAAGAAATATCCAATATCAAAAAAATAATTGTCCAAAACAAAGTGTGGGAAGTGGATATATCTTTGATTTAAAATCAACATTTTTTTAGTTTTTTTTTGTGATAGTTGTGAATTTCATAGATTGGATATATTTTGATAGAGTGCATAGATTTTGGTAATAAAAGAATCAATAGATCCATAGAAGCCATGCCATATCATAATTGGGGTCATAATATCCAATCGGAGAAGTAAACTGAAGTTATGATCATTTTACATTTTTGGCCTCAAACCCTAACTACATAAAGGAGATCCATTGAAAAGTAAGTGATTCTCTTTGAAACCTTAGTTCTATTTTTGGCAAGATGTATTTTAATGGAAAAGATGGTGGCTCTAGTATTGAAGAATACATAAAAAAAATAGGAAGTCATTAGGGGAAAATATGTGAACGTTCTGGGAATGTATGAATTTAAAAGGATTTGTAGAAACTTCGTGGAATTTGCTTAGCTATGACAAGAATAAGGTACTTTACAATGAAGAATATGGAAAAATATTTTTAGACAGGTGGTTTCATGTTGTGAAGAAGGATAAGAAAAACACTAGGGATTCATTTTCATGTGACAACTTCATATCATATGTTCATGGATGTATTCAATAAGAGAATATATTTGTTTCTATTAACCCTAGTTGCAAACATAATTTCATCGATGTTAAAGTGGCTAAAGGATTGCAAGTTCCTGCAAATAATACTCAAAGCACATAGGTTGGGGATGAAAATGTTTAAATTTTTAAAGATTTGAATATTTCCATGCATAAATATGTGTTGCATTTATATTTTTATTTATCTGGATTGGATCTTTATATTATTTTTCTTCTATCTCAATTATTTTAGAGTGAAAAAAAATGGAGTAATCAACTTGGAGGGTGATTTTAATGGTTGGGGGTTTGAAACCTTCTTGAGACATTTTGAGGAATAAAAAAACATTTTTTTGGGTCAAAAAATTATTTTCTTTAGCAAAAACCCCTTAACTCTATTATGCACATTGAAACCTTTCCAATGGTGCAAAAATCATGTCAATCAAATCTCGTATGAAAAAGTTATGCCTCTTGCAATTTGACCTACAATGTTGACCACCATGTTATGAGTGGATGCCACATCAACCCCCATTACTCACGCATATGGGGCTAACCACATATGGAATTTCAAGAATATTCTAGTCAAGAAGATTCTAGAAGGTTTAAAACCTTATCATAATTGAGGGTTGAGGAAGTCAAGAACCCTACCACTAGATGGCTATCGAACAATGTTAAATACTGGGCCGCTAGGAGGAGAAGGGGTTCCATTCTTTAGCAATATTTGTGTTCCATAGTTGAGAAGAGCACCAAGGAGTGGTGTTTTGAGAGAATAATAGAGGAGATATTTTGTAGCAATCATATAGGCCACAATGTCAAAGGAAACTCCACAGAGAGTGCCTCTTTCTTTGTACTTTCATTTGAAGAAAAAATAGTAGAGTGACCTCACCTTCTGGCTAGATTTTCTCCTGTATTGGGTTTTCCAGGTTATATCTTGTGTTTATTTGTGGATGGTGTGTGAGTATTTATTTTTGTTCTCTATTTTTCACATTTGAACTATTTCACACATTTTAATAAGACAACGAGTAATTAAAGAATCTGAGATCTAAAGGAAATTAACCTTCACAGTAAATATTTCAATATTTTATTAGATTTGTTGTGACAAACTATCTAGTGGAATATCTACACCAGTTTACAAATCATTTATGTTATAGATATGGATATGTGGATATTATTTTGGGATATCCTTGGATGGACTAAGTTGGTACAATTAATATTAATGTGCAAAAGAAGTTTTTGAAGCTTTGGTACAAGAAAAAGAAAATGACATTATAGGATATTTCTCTTACTAAGAAATAAGGTCCTAAGGGGGGACATGAAAAAGTCATTATAATGAAATTAATTATAGTACCTAATGACATGTAACATACCCGACCCCTTAAGTATCTTCTGAGGGATGGGGTGTCAAATTTTTTCTATTTTTCAAACTATTCATTTCTTCAATTAGACTTAGTAAACTGGTTTTGCTCATCCAGAGATTTCTAATGACTGTCACCATGGTCAAAATCGAGCTCTCGATCATAATTTATGGTGATTTAAATCTTTTAGGTATTTTCCATTATAATTCCACGTGGCTCTACGTTAGCCATATCCATCCAATGTGGCACTATCATATCATGACATGACATCCCTGCGAGGATGTGGCAACCGAAATGGGATTTTTCATGGCATTTTCCATGTCATCCACCTGAATCTTGTCTTATCGGGTCCCAAAATAATGACCCTTCTTATATTACATAACCCTCGAAAATCCTGGTTTGACGTGAGTTGGAAAATAGGGTACAATGTCCCATCATATGGTGTCACTTGTCCATCACGCATTGGTTAAGTGACGTCATTCAACATAATTCTGGTTCACCAGACCATTGGCCCACTAGAAGGGTTGATTTAACCTCATTCCTCAAAGACCGATCTAGTATGCACTATAACCCTGCATGTGTGGCCCTATTGTGCACCACCATTCGTCATTCCATCGAATCATGACACGTAGTCACCAAGCACCTCTATCTTCTCTTGACATCAAAACTCTTTGACAGTTTAAGGTCTAATTGACTCGTTTAACTCATCAGTGAATCCCCTACTTCCACATGGCATGACACATAGTGAGACACATGGAATGATGTGTGGCATGACATGTGGTGCAGGTACTTCTCGAAATATTGCACTCATTTTCCCCACAGATCTCAGTCCAATTCAATCAAGTCCATGTGACACATGGAACCACCATGGGGTGACATGTGGCCTTCCTTCATCATGACACGTTGACCACTCTTTGGATGCCACGTGGATGAATCACTTCATGACATGTAGCCTCGGACACCAGATATCAAGAATTTCTTACCATTGTGTATCTTTGTATACTCCTAATATCCGACGTCCTGGTGATTACAAGATGGTTGATTAAGTTAGTCTCAGGATTAGTAACTCCCAAGCTTACAAAAAATATCTATGACTCAGATCTCTCAGCTGGTAGATCTCACAGTCATAGTTAAAGGCACCCATCCAATGATCTTATCCCTCTTTGGTCCCTTATTTAATTCCTCTGTGACTTAGGAAATGACAAGTGTCACCTTTATTTATACCACAATGTCAATTCTCTACTGAGCTTTACCCACAGGATCTACGACTAAGATATCTCAGCTGGTAGATCTGATAGCTAAGATTTAAGGGCTCCAATTCCAGGCCTCCATGTCCAATTGGTCCCATAATTGACACATGGAACTTTCTATGTGTGACACGTCATCACTGGGCACCGATTATTGAACTGTTCTAGATAAGACTTAAGGTTTAAGAACTCTAGGTGTCGTGGATTACAAAGTAATTAGCTAATTTAATCCTGGTGATTTTGAGGGGATTAATTAGGTTAACTAGGAGTTATGACCCCTGACCTTTGTCACAAGGTCTACGGTTAAGATATCTTGCGGGTAGATTTGATGAATATTGTTTAAAGGTGCCAACGTAGGGTTTAGGGCCCAACTTAGCCCCATGTGTGACTTGTGATCAAATTAGCCTTCACCACATAACATCCTTGGCTGCGCTATCTACCTATGTGGATTCCACATCACGTGTGACCTCACCTTCATGTTCACGCCTATACATAATAAAGGGATTTGGAACTCTATTGGGAACCCTGCCCACCGGGCACCGGGCCACCAGCTTGTGCCAAACACTTTGAGGTTGGGAAAATTTCTAGGGGTTTGGGATCCAATTGACACCTCTTGACAAATATCACAGTGGATATTTGGCTATATCTAGGTCCAACAGTTTAGGTTTTAATTCTCTCATCTAAAGGCTTAAGCCTAACATGGACATATTCTTTTCCCTCTTGACAAACCAAATACTGACACTTTCCATTCCCTAGACACAACAGAGGTCCTGTTGGAACACATCACACTGACATCATTTTCTCATGCTTATGCATGAAATGGAGGGTTGGAACCCTACATGGGAACCCTTCCCACAACGTATCAACGTGTTGGAATCATCCCAACAACTATATGCTTGGAAACCTTCGGGGCCTGGCACTCTGGTGCCCCAGTGTCGATATTCCTCCTGAGCTTACTATGAGATTGATGATCGAGATCTGTCGGCTTGCCAGATCTGGCATATGTTGTTTCTCTTCTTCTCACAAAAGTCTTTAAATGGGTTTAGTTGATAGTTGAGTCTTGGAAATTCTGTATTCTTTAGCTACATCAATATACAGGATGAATTTCTCAATTTCTTCAAGCTCTTTTAACACATTAACTAGCAATCCATAAGCCTGCTACTAGACACTCAAATGAGGATCCAAAGTCCTACAACCTTTCCAATTTATCAAAAGGGTAAGACATATGGTTATCAACCTCCATTGGCCTCTCATACACAATATTACCAATAGATAAACTCTTCTTGTGAAAAAAGATGGGTTATATATATATATATATATATATATATATATATATATATGAGAGAGAGAGAGAGAGAGAGAGAGAGAGAGAGAGAGAGAGAAACAATTGGAAATGTATATAAAACATGTAATATATAGTTTATGGGTATGACAACTACAACACTACAATGTTATACAAGTATAATTGCCAAAATGCTAAGGATAATTATAATTGTAAAAGCCCATGGAAGAATTACTTTATTGCAACTCTCGAACAATTCTAATAGAGAGTTTACTTAAGCAAGTTAATAATAACAATTATTCATGACACAAAATCATAATAATTACATAGTAATACCCAACACATGATTTCATACATTCTCATTCCACAATAAATTAAGCAAGTACATAGTGGACACTTATCTGATATAAATGAGCCACCAACTCGATGCATACCTTTGAATTTCCTCCGAACCTTATACTTTTCTTCCCACAAATTGACAGCAGGTCACCCCCAAACTAGGGCTTAAACTCCACTTGGGCAAGGAAATCTTATCCCAGAAGGTCTCTTAACAACAACAATATTTCAATTCAGGTGCCAAGTTCAACAGCCATTCTACAGTCTGTACTTTCCCCACATGCTTGTCCCACCCAGGAAGTGTGCCCCCTATGATTTCTCCACTTCCCTACTAGGCTTCAACAACAAGTCAGACATGAAGATTCAGAGTTCTGTAATTGCAACATGGCACCTATGGGAATCGAATTCCCTACAATTCTCTCGCCTAGAGAGAATGCACATGGGCCTGAAAACCCGTCTCTTCAACTTAACTCTCAGTAAGTCCCCCTTAAGAGTTCTTCAGTAAAAATGGAAAATCTAGCAACAACACTTACATTAGCATGAATATGGTACCAAACATGGAGAGCATAACAATCCCCTCCAATCGATGGATCCAATGAGAAAAATGCACTAAGTTTTTCTATTTTGTTAGCATGCTTATGGAGTACCACTTGTCACCCCTTGAACTTCCCTTGCACCCACTTGGTGATTTGTTCCCTTGTTGACTACTCTCTTATTCTTAGGCTGACCCAGTTTCGGATCTCAACAAGTTTCCAACAAAGCCCTCAAAAACTATCGACCCTCTTGGTAAACCAGAAGGCATGCACACATAATGCACAACACTGTCTCACCTGAGATAGCTCTTATGGGTGACTGCAATGCTCAAGTGCTTGCAGCCTAAGAATGAGTGGGGATCTAGGGCTGTGTTCTTTCTTCTTTATGCATCATCCTTGTTATGGATTTAAGTATTTCTAGTATTTGTTCAACTTTAGCCTTATGCATGCATGTTGATACATCTAATTTGATCATTCATTCATAATTTAATCATTAATATAAATTAAACATTCATTAAACATCACATAGAAAAAAATTGTTACCATGGTTCACCCCCTCCTGGGGCTACGCCCATAAATATGTGGCTTCAATGCTCTTTTATTTAATCTAGTGCAAAATCTTGCATTGCGCGCATTACATCTTTAGTCATACAATCCAGATGAGGGAAAGAACCCTCTGTGAGGTAGAATAGATCACACCTGGCTCCACATCATATGACCTAACCATCAAGGAATAGCTTATTTGACTCTTTTACAGGGCTTATTACAATCAACAATATCCTCATATCAACTACTCAAAAACATCCACTTTCCTAGACCTCCTAGGTCCTTATTTATACTACTTTATGGCTTATAGCCATTGCAATTTTTGTCAAAAACCTTAAACCTATCATGGTTAGGCTTTCCTTCCTATGCACCATGTTGATTTTCCTCTTGCATGATGATTTTCCTTCCTTTTATGCATGCTTCTTTCTTGCCACATGTTGCTTACGCTCAAGCATTAGGTCTTCCTCTCCACAGTTAGGAATTTCCTCAAAATATATCCTTCTCCAAAATTAGGATATCCAAAAATAGGCTTGCACCCAACAAGCCTGCACCCAACAGGCCTCCAACACTGACATGTGGATCTTCTCGAGCCACTCAGGTGGTGCATGGTCCCTGAACAAACTCTGCCAATATATTTAACTTTCCTTTTAACTTGTCCCTTTTTTATCTCGCTTGCACAGCTTTCTCTGTAAGCTCTTCTACTCTCAGCGTTGTGATATGTTCCTTTAGAGACTCTGCGCTCTCGGTATTATCATAAGACATTATTGTCTTATCCTCCTCTAGTTTCACAATTATTTCTACTTCTTTCTCATGTAGGGGTTCTAACTGGGCTTTCATGGCTTGCTTGTTATTCTGCACAGTCTTCAATTATGTCTACAAGGTCTTCATCTCTTGTGTGCCCTTCAACTGCTCTGTGATGATCATGGCATTTTGTCGTTGCTTCATATTTTGGATTGCAATGATGATTTCCTCCTCTTGCTGGTACAGTTTTTGGACCCTATCATCTTCCTCCAACATCATCCATAGTTGCACGACCCTGTCAAAAATTTATGTGACCATTTTGGCTTCTTTCTCCATCATTTCTACATGCAGAGATTCATGTTCTTCCCTTTTAGCTGTAAATTCAGGAGGAGTAGTTGGTGTTTACTTTTATTTGATCTCCTTGATCTCCTTATTATAGTCCTCAAGTGTCTCCTCAATGATTTGAATATTTTCTTCCACACTACTCATTGTTGCCTGCATGTTTTCTGGAATTATTGTGAAGACTTCCTTCAACTTCTTCTCTAATTAATCTGTACACTGGTTCTCCTCCTGTTTCTCCAGGTTGACCTATTCTATCACCGTTTCTGGTGCGTCCTTGCCATATTTGGTTATTGATGGTTGTTGTATATGCACTAAAAATACCGTAAAAATCCTCAATTAAATTGTCAACCCGAGGTAAGTAAACTTAAAGTTGTAGAAAAATATATGCCAAAGGTAGAAGGGTTGGTAGGAGTATAGAAGGATGATCTATTTCCTAACTACTTCTTACCTTGAGACAACTCCCCGGCAACGACACCAAAAATGATGTGTGTTATATATGCACTAAAAACAAACTAAAAACCCTAAATTAAATTTTCAACCCAAGGTAAGTAAACTTAGAGTTGTAGCAAAATATATGCCAAAGGTAGAAGGGTTGGTAGGAGTATAGCCTAACTAAGGAAGGTATATATCTAAGGCTAATCTACTCAAGCAAAACTATCTAATGAGAAAACCCTACCAAGCAACTCGAAACTAGGTAACCTAAGTACTTTTGGGCCAAGGATCAATGGATAGTTCTAAGAAAACAAGTAAAACCCCTACTTGATGCAAACTAGTTCATAACAATAAGAAAAAACAACTATTTAAGAATAATAAACAAATGACAAAAGAAAACTTTTTTTAACTTGCCAACCTATATTCAATGAGTAACTACCCTATGAAAGAAAA
>CBVK0100189349.1:0-13968 GCA_900067695.1 Picea abies | reverse complement strand
ACCCCATATTACCAGATATAGTCCAGACTGGTTTTTACATCATTTCCAACAAGGTTATGAGATCATACTACAAGGGAGAATGCATGCTAGATGCATTATTAGTAGTAGACTTTTGCACCAACGACGTTGTGTTCAATTGGTGTAGTTACATGTTGGAGGAACTACTAGTGGCATGCGAGGAAGCGCGAGAGAAGGGAGGAACCTTCACTTATGGATATATTCTCATGGAATTCGTAATGTTAAAATAGAAGCCACCTATCGGAAGGCTACCGGTGCTACCAGATAAGGGTTGTATGACGAAGATGTTCGAACCATAGCAGTCAAGGTCAGATTTAGAGAATACAACCTTCAACACCGCAACATTTGCTAAGTGGTACAAAGGCCTAATAGACACAACATAGAGGCTACGTATTCAATAGGATCTCCTCAACTACAATATGTTAAACATTGCCTTTAGTATGAACCGACATCATACATTTGTCTGGCTGAGACATGTTAGAAAGGAAGATTTCCATAAAAGGATGTTTTTGTTCTATCTGGACGAGGATTACGTCGACAAGGAAGTAATGTCATGGACAAAATAAAACACAACCCACGCAAGTTGAGAATGCACTATATTCTACCTGCAGAGCTACTGAAGAATATAGACAAAGAAACAGGAGTAGGACCAAGCTCAGGTCTAGATTCATAGAAGCCAGAAGCTCCAACACAATCAGACTCTGAGGAGGAAGAATAGATGAATCCATTGGAGCAGAAGAAAATACCGACCCTCCGTTGGCTTCCAGCCAATGTCATGTTGTTAGGTGAGGATGTTAACCAGATCTTGAGCACTGTGTTCGTTACCGAACCATTGGTGAAGAGGCTCAGAACCAGGGTTTTGCTGAATAAACCTTTGAACCCCCAACCCCTTGCATTAGTCGTCCCCCACACCCGCTCAATGGTCAAAGCAATCCCTATCATCCACATTCAGGATGAACCTGATCCTGATACATTTCCATCCACATTTGTCACTGAGCACCCTCTGTCATCACCACAACCACAGTTGCCAACCCTAAAAACCACCAGTTCACCCTAGACCACAAACCCAGAGCCGATGCAACTCAATCAGCCAGATCAAGCAGAGTGAGAACTCCCAGGAATAAACCAAGAGTTGGCTAAGTTGAGATCAAAATATTTTGGTCCAAACCCCAAAGTACCATAGTAGAGCATGAAGTTGACTGGTCTAAACCCAGATATCCAGGAACAGAAGACTGAGCCTTCAGTGCAAGAAAAAGACACCCAAACTATGGAGGAGCCACAAGCCCACAACAACCAACAAATCACCTCACCAACAAAGGGTGAGGGTGACCAAGAAATCACAACACATTAAGCAGACGTAATGAAAGAGAAGGAGATACTAGAAGCTCAGAAGGAACCATAATCAACAACCGGGCATAGCATGACATCCGATCACGAACAGATGGAGTGGGTTCTCCAGAACCCTCGACAATGCGTAGAACTGATGCAACTATTCATATCCAGAACAAAGGTTGTGAATCTCTTTCCCTCAGCTCTAAGGTTGAGGATAGTGCCAGGTCCATCAACAAAGGAGGAGGTAGAGACTCACTCAGAGCATTCAATGACCAATGGACTTTCACTGCAGACACGATTACCCAGAGACGCAGCCCCCTTCATGAGATGACCTGGTACAGTATCCAACAACGCAATTATTTGGACTAATCAGAGCATCAAATGATCAATTATAGTAAAGGCTCCAAGAGTCCGAGAGGTCTGCTGAGGTCACAAGGAAGGAAGATCTTGTTGCGCAGGCATGCAAGACACGAGAAGCGCACAACAAGATCTAGGTTGAGCACAAACTTGAAAGAGTGAAGAAAAGAGTTGTTGAATCCTGGCCAACGATTTTGAAGGTTGCACCTGAACTACCTGAAGCCAATGATGTAGGAGAGCCGGAGCACCAAATTGAGTTGCTACAAGGAGCATGGACATAAATCTCCACTTGCACTGAGCATCTATAGTCACAGTTACGACAGACTCAGTAAAAAGTAGAGAAACAACCTCAGAAGTTGCAAGAGAAGATGTAAAAGACCATACTGCAAGGCAACAATGCCAGAGAAGCACTGCAAAAGTACATAATGGAATGCACAAAGATCTTCCGAGAAGTCAGTGATTGGATGGGCATCATCGCTTAATGAAACCAAGTCTTGGAGGAGGTGTGCACCAAAGTCCAAGTGTTGAACGAAGAAGTTTCGTCCATGATGGATCTAATGGAGAAACAATAGAAGTTTGATCGAATCCAACAGGAGGACAATGAACTAAACGCCCTCTTTGAGGCACAGTCCATAGCCAAGAAAGAGCTACGTGAATTTCGACCTGTCATTCAGACAACGTACATGTAGATGCATCAATTTTATGCAACAACATAATCTGAGTGGAACTTGTTGGTCACATCCAATCCAAAGGGGTATAGTAAAGAAGAAACCCAACAGTTTGTTGCGTAGGCATCACTCTTCGCTAGGAAGTGGTAGGATAAAGTTGGAAACTTTCAAGGATTAAAGGAGAGAGCCTTATAGTTGGTCCCAGAGTTGGGCCCTTTGTTTGAAGAGGTAAAAGAAGAGAAATCACAAACAAAAGAGTTGAAGGAATAAGAAAAGGAGGACAAGGGAAAACAACCAATGCTCCTAGAATATGTGAAAGAACCACGCACTTGACTCGAGGGAGAGTCAAGGATTATGGTTGGAGCGTGTTGGGCCCTTCTTTTTTGGGATAAAGAATCATGCAAGTTTTGACTGAACATGATTTGTGCAAGCTTTAAAAGAAGTTGGACAACAGAGTAAGAAAGAGCAACAAAAAGCAGTTGCGAAAGACAACGCAACGCCAACTAAACAACAAACGGTTGCAATAGAATAAGGAAGTGTGAAAGTCAATATGGATGACACAACCTAGCTATATATAGGGATGAAGATAATTGTAAAAGGGTTAGTCGATCGATATTTTAGTGGTTGTTTGTATCTTGATGGGTTAGCTAGTGATTCAGCTGAATTGTGATCAATCTCAGTCCGATCTTTCCCTCTTGATGAGGTTGTTGTAAATCGAGTCAAGAAAATTCATGATTTTGTAATGTAATCAACCTATTTGTCTGAGAATCAGAACTCTGCAACATGAGACTAGAGTCAAGTGTTTGTACAGAGTACTACTGAGTATTTATGAGTCTGTAGCTAAAGAAAGATTTTGAAGCTAATATGAAGAAGGATTGGAATTTTCAAAATGATGTGTCTCTGTGTTTTTTACTTATGCATTACAATACTTATTTATGGTTTATAAGTTCTTCTTGATGGTTATGTGTTTAAAGTCTTGTTCATAATGTAAGTAGGTTTAATTCTTGCACACTTAAGATTCAAATCTGTTCATGTCTCCTATGCAAGGTCAGGATGATTCCTGGAGGTTCTATGGATCCTCATAATTCTTTTCCTTACCCTTCCCTATCTATTTGTCTTAGCATCACTTTGGGTGAGACTTCTTCTCTTCAGAGGAGATGAAAATTCCAATGCTCTAGACTACTTGATACCTTTTGTTGGTAACCTGAGAAGGACCCTGGTCTGATCAAACTTGCACCAACAAAATGCACGAATTTTCTTCATGTGTTTGATGAATGGTATTTTCATAAATTACTTGGATAAGTTTTTCATTGTATTCTTGGATGGCTTACTTATCTACTCTAAGTCTAAATAAGAGAATGAGAATTACTTGAGGATGGTGCTAAAAGTATTGAGGGAGTATCAGTTGTATTCTAAGCCCATCAGGCGCTCGTTTTATAAGAGGAAGATTCATTATTTGGGCCAATCATTTCATAGGAAGGGATTGCAGCGGATCTTGAGAATATAAAATCCATTGAAGGATGGCCAACACCAAAGAATGTCTTAGAGGTAAGGTCATTCATGGGAATTACAAGTTATTACAGAAGGTTCATTGAAGGATTTTCAATAATTGCACATCCAATCACTTATTTTCAAAAGAAGGGTGTGAATTTCAAATGGACCTATGAATGTGAATAAATATTTCAACATTTGAAAAATTTATCGACAAGTGCACCAATATTAAAGATATTCGATTCAGGTGAGGATTTCATTGTGTGTATTGATGCTTGCAGGGAAGGGCTTGCAAGAGTCCTTAGCCAAAATGGACATGTGATATGATATGAATCAAGAAAGATAAAAGAACATGATAGACACTATGCCACTAATGATTTAGACTTGGAGGCCATAGTTCATGCCTTGAAGCTGTGGAGGAATTATCTTATTGGAAAAACATTCAAGTTGAAGACAAACCATAGTGGTATAAAATATTTGTTTGGAAAACCAAATTTGAATACGATACAAATTAGATGGATGGAATTTCTCATTGAGTATGACATTGATGTAAAACATATTAAGGGAAAGGAGAACAAATTAGTTGATGCACTCAGTATAAGGGTGAATGAGATGCATGCTACAACCATTAGCATGTATGAATCTGATTTAAAGGATAGAATTTTGGGAGCTAGAAAATCAGATCAACATTATATGCAAACAATATAAAAAATACAACAAGGTAATTTTGAGCAGAAAATTAAAGATTATGAGCTGAGAGAGGATGGAATCCTCATGTACATGGGATCCTAGGATGCTAGAAAACCATTGTAGTTGTAAGAGATAATATTTTTGGCTAGGTATGAATAATTAGGTGGCTAATTATATAGCTAGATGTTTAGATATCAAAAGGTCAAGGCTGAGCATAGACATATACAATTGGTTTGCTACAACCATTTCCCATTCTAGAGTGGAAATGGGAAGTGGTGACAATGGATTGTATCACCAAGATGCCTAGAATGATAAAGAAACATGATTCCATCATGGTGGTGGTGGATAAGCTAACTAAAGATGCTCATTTTATTATAGTGAAGTTAATTAATAAGGAAACTAATATTGTAGAGATGTACATGAGATAAATTTCCAAGCTACATGGTGTTCCTAAGGAAATTGTTTTTGATAGAGATCCCAAATTTACATCAAATTTTTGAAAGCGATTATTTAAAGGATTTGGGAAAAATTTGAATCTTAGCACAATATATCACCTAGAATCAGATGGGAAAATCGAGAGGGTTAATCAGGTGATTGATGATATGGTAAGGATGTATGTGATGGATTAAAATACATTTAGTTGAGTCTGATTATAATAATGGGTATTAGGCATCTTTAAATATGATCCCATTTGAAGCACTATATGGCAGAAAGTGCAACACACCAGTGACCTGGGACAACTCAACAGACAAAGCAGTGGTTGGGATAGAGTTTCTCAAGGAAATGGAAGATAAGATGGTGAAAATAAAGTATAATTTAAAGTTTTCACAAGACGAGAAGAAACATTATGCAGATAAGGGAATAAATCATGGAGATTTTAAAGTCGATAACCATGTGCTTTTAAAAGTGAAGGCAAAAAGAAGTTCCCTGAAGTCGGGGAATTGTTCAAAACTAGTAGTAAATTATTGCGGCATGCTATTTTGAACCATTTGATATCCTAGAGAGGATTGGTTCTATTTCATACATGTTTTCATTTCCTTCATCCATGTTCATACATAATATGTTTCATCTATCATTTCTTAAAAGGTATGTGTCTAATGCTAATCATGTAATTTATTGGAATGTGATTTAGGTGGACCAAGAAGGAGACTTTAGAGTTTAGTTGGTGTGCATATTGGGTCAAAAAATTAAGCTTCTTTGGAATTGAGAAATAGGGTTGGTAAAGGTCCAGTTGACCTGTTACAGTCCTCAAGATGTAATGTGGGAGCATGAGGATGCCATGGAGGAAGAGTAACCTCATATTTTTGAATATTTTTTTATTGTAAATGTGTATATAATGCAATGAGGACAATGCATAAATAAGGGGGAGGGGAATGTAATACCCCTAGGCCAAACCTAAATTGTAAATGTACAAATGGTTTATAGGATGGTGAGCCAGGATGTTTTGGGCCAGAGTGCCTTTGTATAGATGTTTTGAGGCCAGAGTGCATGTATGGCCGGAGAGCCTATATACTAAAAGGACAATGATCCTATAATTGTAATATGTAATAACACTTGTATATATTAATAAAACACATCATTATTGTAGACCAATTCAGAAAAATAATTATGGGGGATAGAACTCCATGAGAGGGAAAGGGGGATAAGGGATTGAAGAAGATGGTCTAAGTCAAGGGGGATTAAGCCAAGGGAGTATTATAATAATATTTCCTAATTCCTAAAGTTTTATGTTATGATTTTAGCCTAAGTTCATAAGTGAAGGAACAAATTACCAAGTGGGGGACAAGTTAATTCCTTAATTTCCAAGTGTCAAGATAAGAACATGAAAATATATTATGGGAGAATAGTGTAGTTTCCATCATTCACTCATTCATTCTTCCATTATTCACTCATTCATTTCATCCATCATCCGTACATTTTCTAGAGTGTAAGCCAAAGTTCATTATCCTTTAAATCCTTAGTGTTTTGGGTTGAAGAGATAGGTTGTAATGCATGTGGAGCAATCTTTCTCAGTGAGAGGATTGTTGAGATATGATTCCCTTTGTGTTGGGATGGTGAGTGTTGAAATATTTATTGACCTTGTGTTCCAGGTGATATAGATATTTGAGACTTCCTAAACGTCCTATTGATGAATCCCTGGAATGGAAGTGGGACAAATGAAGGACCTTTGAGCAGATAAGGGGTACACTCCCTGGGGTGGGACATACTATGTTGAACGAGAGGTTGTGAGATGAGAATTGTTACTGGAGTTGGCACCAATGCTTAGTATTTGTTGAGTTATTTTGAGACCTTAGTTTGTATTAGGATCCTTTTCCATGGTAGAGTCATAGCCCTAGCTCCGGGGTGACCTATGTTGAGAGTATATGAACAAAAAGGTATATGGTTGGGAGGAATGTTTGAGGTCTGCACAAAGTTGGTGATTTACCTTTAAAATATATTTGCTATTTTTATGTGTTTATGTGCCAATTAATATGTGTATGTTTAAGTTAATTTTTTTAAGCTTAATTTTACATATTTATGCATAAAGGGTATATTGTTAGGGCTACATAATTGTATTCATATGTCGGGAATATTGGTAATTAAAATGGTCTCAAAGAAAGGATTTTTTGTGTGGCATTGACCAACTTGGGTTTGGGGATGCTACAAGAAATACCCACTCTTCAATACCTTTGTGTTTCCTCAAATAAATATTCCTGAACGAATATCTTTTGATGGATCTAACGATCATCAGACCTCCATATTCAGTAGTGAATTATCGATTGGACCTCATAGCCACCCAATAGATAACCAACACTATTACTTCATCAGAGTTCCTTCTTTGAGATAGGTTCTCACCAGATCCAATGGATTATATCATGTTGTCCCTGTCACTGATAGATCCAACAGATATTACCACTCTCGAGTTCTTATCATTGTGTTTCTCTCATCACGAATTTCATCTTCTTACTCCTCACATACTTTTTCGAACTCTTCTTTTATAAAAATAGTATTATCTCAACGCTTGATATATCTATAGCCCTTATCTCATTAGCTTACCCTCCCAATAAATCGATGACTCTCATTGACTCAAGAATTTCCCATAGGGAAGTTCACCTTAGCATGGTTTATGGGTGTTCTGAAGGCTCCACCTTCCAATAAGATTCCTCTGAGCCCAGATCTCTAAAAAACAATATTCGAGATTCGATATTCTCAGTGAATCAATGACCGACATTTCCTTTGGTATTTTAATCGGGATTCAATAAGGTTATGATTTATTTTAGGGATTATTGGCCCACGACCTTCCTCAAAATCTTCCTACAAAGTTTTGAGCTCTACTCCCTTTGGTTTTTAACCCACTTCCCTAATACATAGGAAACAAGCCACCATGAACCCCCAAAGGAAGGTTTTATATCCTACAAACTTTCCATTCAAAGGCTAGGGAGACATAGGGTAACATATCTTCACTGGCCTCCCATACAAAATCATTACAAGAAATCACTTAGCCATTTTCAAAAGAGATTACATTCATCATTTAATCTAAAATTTAACTTGTATTCACCATATGAAACTATCATTAAGAACATAATACAATTCATATTCATTTACAAACATTGACAAGGTGCATTGAAAAACACTTATCTATTCAGTTTAAATTTCAACCAACCAATTGACTGAGGGTGAATGCTTTTCCACCCAACCTTAGGCTATTCTGCACTTTTTCCCTTATACAACAAACCACCCCCATGTCAGGCCACAATAACACTAGGGGACTCTTGCAAGTTGTATTATTAGGTTATGGAATTATTCAAGAAGGTTAATCTCCTTGACTCTATTGGAAACAATGGAAATCCCCTATTCCCATTGAGATCAGGGCGTCCACGAGCTTAATAGGTTCCTTCCTAGTTGGATTTCCTCTACACAAGGGAGTCCCTTATCTGCTACGCAACCCCTCGACGCTCTCCCCTTATCGGTGTTGATTTATTTTCAACAAGAATCAACTCACAACCTTCTTTTCTCAAGTCTGGATATGGGTATTCTATATTCTAGGGTGACCATTCATGTCTTGGGAAAGATTCCCATTTTCCTCATGAGAAATTCCTAGTTTGTACTATATTTTTCAGGTATGTGCACGTGAGACCCCTCAAATCAACCATGTTATCTCACCATCTATTTGTGAATCTATCTGTGTATCTTTTTTTGTGTCCTCATGTCCATTCCTTCTTCATCCGCATTCCTTTTCCTCAACTAGAACATTCTCCCTCTCCCTCAGGATCCCCACTCTCTCATGTTAGAAGTAAATCCCTGGGGTCAAGCTCCCAATTCGAAGGGGAAATTATGTATACTGATGGCTAACAATTGCAGCTAAACCTTCACTCTTCTGAGCACAAGTCCTAAAGGCAGTCATAAATGCTCCAACTACCCGATCATATGATATTAAAGGGTTTCTAGTTGACATGGTGGATAGGGTACTTCAGATAGGTTAAAAATTCAATATTGTACATGTGCAGGTTGTGTTTATGGGAAATATTCCCATTTTATTCATATAGAATTCCCAGTGTCCCCCTCACCAACTCACACTCATGGTATCATGGCTAGTACCGCAAGGCTTCCCTCTTAGTCATTTGTTTGGTGTTTTTATTAAAATAATTCACAGTTAGATTATTCATCAATTAGCATGCATAAATCCTTAAACACAATTACAGACTTGGGGGAAAACAAGGTGTTACAACATCTCAAAAGTCCCCTTGGCACATTAGTTTTTCTGATGATAGAATAAAGTTTTTAGGGGTGTGCGCTTTGTTTCTGTATCTAACTAAGCCATAGGTTGATTGTGTTTATTTTCATATCAAACATTATTCATAGTCTTAGAACAACAATTTCACTATTCCCATTGACATCTAGGACATTCACCAGAGGAAGTGGAAAGACCACTAATTAAATGAGTCAATACATGAAATAGAAACTACCTATGTTGATTTAAGATCTGAGGAGTGTGAGAAATTAGAAGTTGAAGTGGTCGAAGAAAGTCCTCCACCCAATTTTAACCCTCCTTTGCCTAATTCTAGATACCCCATATGCATCTAGATAAGGGGAAACTTCAATGATCCATTTTCTTTATTCAGTGATCCTCACGATGTCAGGCCCAAGTGTGACTTATAGTATGAATGATCTTCAATATCACCAAAATGTTTCCCGAGAGGCACCTTTGTGATGTCCTCCCTTCCATATATCAATTCCATAGGACCTACACTATCTAGGCCTAGTTCACCAATGTATCCATTAGGGATGCTAATAATTATTTCCCTTCCTGCCATGTGTGTACCTAACATTAGCACACCCATTACATCCATTGTGATCTCCTTTTGCTTATGGCATCTCTATAGGTAGCCTAGCCATGTCGAATGCTAGTTTCCCTTTTGGTTGGAATGTTCCTAGTTATTTTGGGTTGACTCCTATCCAATATGGGGGAAACAATGTTTTTGTGGGATTCAACATCCCATGGGGTATTTCACCTATGCCTATAATTTCTAATCCTTCTATGTATAACTATTTCCCTGAGGGCATTCCCCCTGGGGGAAATTATGGTGTAGGAGCTAGTAATCTATCCATTTCTACCTTTTGTACTAGGGGATCCCCCCTAGAGGAAGTTACATTCCATGGGGTGGTTACCCTTTCATATACACCTCTGGTCCCAAGAGTTATTTCCTTGGAAACAATTTAGTTAGGGGGTAGTAATCCTTTTGGGTATATATCTACTCCTGGAGGTAATCCTCTTGAGGGAATATATGGTCCTTGAAGAAGTAATGATTTTGGGAGTCTTTTTGCTAGTGGAGGTAATCATCTTGGGGGTATGTATAGTCCCTGGAGTAGCAATGTTCCTCGAATCGTTTATGTTCCTTGGGGAAACAACCATTTTGGAAATCTATATCCCTCTAAAATATCGAATATGGGGAGACCTAAAGGTCCATTTGTTCCATACAATTATTCCTCATAAGTTATTCCTTTCTCTCTCTTAACATAATAAGGGATAAATCTACTTGATATAGGGAAAATATTGTAGTGATCTATCCCACACTCTATCTTAGATCAAAGGTGAATCCGAGGGAGTTCCCACCTATCCATAAAAGAAAATTCTCTACTAAAAACCAAAATATGCCATTCAATGGCAAGTAGCTCTCAAATTTCTTGCCTACACATTCTCCTCCATTATCTAATATTAAATGTTTCAAAGGTTGACCACATTATTTTCTATGGAATGCCCTAAATTCCTTGAATTTTTCAAATACATGATCCTTATTATTCAATAGATATACCCAATTATACATGGAAATTTCATCAATCAAGGTTAAAACATACCTTGCACCTACTAGTGATATCTTGTTTAGAGAACACATGTTATTATGGAAAAGTTCCAACTATGTATTTTCTCTCCAAGCTTTCCATATTTCAGATCTAGCATTCTGATTCTTTCCAAACATACACAGTTCACATAGAGCATTATGGGGAACAACCTTAGGTTTTTTAGTAACCATATCATTCTTTACCATTATATTCACACTAAAAAACTCACATGTCCGAGTCTTCCGTAAAAAATTTGTTTTGTTCATCAGTCTTTGCTATAAGTGCAGTTGGTATTGGAGATTTCCTCTAAAAGTTATATAACTTATGCAGGTTATTCTTAGGGTCAATAAAACCCTAAGCATCAATCACAAAGTTATTGTTCATATTTTTCATAATAAACTAATCTAGCCAAATTTGTATCTTCTTTCTAGTGTGGGTTAGTTGGGGTACAGAAAATAAATATTCACTCAATCTAGATACATGATACATATTAGTGATCACAAGATTATAACATTCAACACAACTAGAAACCTTAAGTACATAATCATATTCTAGAAATATTTATTTTTCTATGGCTTGACTTAATGAACAAAAAATATAAGAATATTTAGTTGTATGATGTGAAAAACTAGAGTTGATTATCCACTCAATTTTAGAAGTGTGAGCATATAAGGCACAAGAAGCACTAACCTTTATAAAGTTTTATGTTACAAGTTAGTTTTCCATCTACTGAACATGTCTCCTTCAATCTTTTTCATGTTCTCCTCTAGTTATTTTTTCTTATGCTAATAATGCTTCTCTACATGTCCTAATTTCCCAAAACAATGACATGTATTTTTAATCCTACCCTTCTTAGCTAAAGTTGGATTTCCATGCTTCTTCTAAATATTTTCATCGGTGAAATCTCATTCTTTCTCTTGATTTCCTACTTGATATATTTATTTATATTACTTTTTTTAACCATTTCCCTTTATAAAATGGGCATGTTCCTTAACTTCAAGTTTCCCTTCATCAAACAATTTTTCATGTGCCCTAATTAGCAAACCATAGAAGGAATAAGAGGAATAATCCTTACCATCTTATTTTATGGAATCCCAAATAGCACAAAATGTCAAGCATAATACATCAAAATCCTTCTTTATATTCATTAGGATCATTTCTACTAGATAACCACTTTTCTTTGAAAAATTTGTTCCACATTGACCTAATTCCAACTAAATATCTTTTACAAAAGATAAATAGTCTTTATTTCGATAAAAAAAAGAGGGTCAAGATACAACAACTCTTTCTCATTTTGCATAACCTAAATTTTGTCAGTCTTATCAAATAGAGTTTTCATCCTATTCTATACTTCATTTGAATATTCGATCCCACTCATATGAAAGTGAATCTCCCTAGAGATGTAGTTCATTATAAATCCTACAACCTCATCTTCCTATCAATGATACACATTTTTTAATCATTTGTGATATTTGGAATCATATTTTTTGTAAATTTCCAAAGCGCCTTACTCTTCAATAATGTTTCCATATCTTTTGTACACACAAGATAATTGTGGCCATTTAGAATCATAGATATTTTCTTGGAACTAATTATCTATATCTACAGATCTAAATCTTGCTTCAGTCTTCAAGATGAAACCTTGAGTTCAACTATTAGATAGATCCAACTCATCAAGAGCACATACAATTGGTAGGCTCTAGAATACTTGTAGACAAAAGGCTAGGTATCAAACCAATAGCTCTGATACTAAGTTGGAGAATCAAGGAAATAGATATATCAAGTGGATAATAATTTCAATAATATATAGTGTCTAAAGACACTATTACAACACTTAAGAACAAGTGAGCATAGCTTATCATATAAAGGAAAAAAAAAATTCACCAAAAAATTCCACACTTCTTGTAGATTTATCCATAAGGCCATCGATATACAACACCAAGCTGTAACTAAATCCCTTAAGGTGTCAACTCTGATTAGCCAAGTTGCACAATGAAATTCTTGAATTTTTCCTTAACCTATGTATTGATCATCTTTGATAATACATGATTTCTATAATACAATACTCAACATATCCATTATAATGATACTCGTGTGTATATATACCTTATCATGAGTATTCCTTGGGGTCTATGCTAACTATCCCTCATTATTGTATCATTCCCTCTAACTATCTAGTGGGACAATATGTAAATGATTTAAATTGAAATATAATGAATGAAATGTATCACTAGGTGTAGACGAACACATACATAGATTTGGGGGTTGAGTATCCACAAGAGAGAGTAGGGGTCCAAGGGGGAGAGTTACCCATATCCATCAAACCAAAATCCATTTCCTATGTTTCTCTAAATTATCCTTGCCATGAACCTTACATTAGTTGTTGAGTTTTATAGAGCCCAATCATAAAATTCATGTAAGAGGTGTTGGTGTGAGAGTCACTTCCCATAGTTATTGAGAGCATGGAGGTAAGTACAATCAACTTGGGGAAGAGTGAAAGTCAAGAAAACAAGAGAAAGAGAGGAAATTCATATGGGTAGGAGAGCAAAATGATGCATTCATGCTTTTTGGCATAGAGAATTCTTTTTACATGGAGTTTTCTAGCCAGCTATGGATTTCAGAGTGTGGGAGCTTGTAGGCATTCATTGTGGACATGTTTGGATGATTTTTGGAGCTGTAATTTCATGGAGAAATAGGTTGTGTGACTGGGGGTGAATATCTTTTCAAAATTTGTCTAAGAAGCATTCATTTTGACTACTGGGAGAATTTGTGTGGCAGTTGTAGAATTCTTGAAGTCCCAACAAGTAGAATTCTTGTCCAACCTATGCTAGAAGCCTTAGAGGGGAGTGAAATTAGTTGAGAGTTTAACTGTTGAAAGAAGGGAATTAACCAGCCTTAGTGACCTCCGTCTCTTGTGGATTCATAGCCCCAACTTCTGGGTGTCTTGCATTTGAGAACTGGAACAACAAGGCTATGGTTGGGAGGAATGTTCGTCCTCTGCAACGAATTGCATATTCTCATAAGATAAGTGTTCTTATCTGATGTGTTTAATTGTGTTAAATGTTGACATATATATATATATATATATATA
>CBVK0100189348.1:0-13969 GCA_900067695.1 Picea abies | reverse complement strand
TTGGGTTAAGTTCCCTAAGTTCACTCTATGTCCCCTCATTCACCCACTTAATGAATAATTTGTCACTTTAGGCTAAAAGTGACAAATTTCACTTTTGACTTAAATTTCCTAAGTCAAAGTGAAATTATACATAAAGTACAAGGTACAATGGTACAAACATTTCCCTCTTGTGGTTAGAGACCCAAAACCATGAGGGGACTGCTTTCCAAGGTACCCAAATCTCAACAGTAAAGTCAAATCAAGTACTTTATGCTCACAGTACTTGGGGACAAAGTCACATGAATACAGTGGGAGCAGCTCCAACACTTAATCACAAACTCACTCAAAGATCTGACATGAAAGGAGTCAGAAAGCGAAGACGGAAGTTGGATGACTAGAAGATTACTGATCATCTGTTCACTACCCCCTCTCCCCCTTTTCTAATCAAGGATGATACTTTACATAACAAAACCCAACAATATCCTTGGATCCTAGAATAGGTGCAATGCAAGGTCACCCTCTTGCGCAAGTAATCCTGTAACAGAAATAAGGAGATAAAGATGAATCCATGTGAAGCTCTTGTCTTTGAGAAGGATTCAATTGGGATACGTTTCTAGTTGTATGTAAGGAGGAGAGGGAAGGATCTAGTAACATATTGTTGTAGGTATTGCACACTACATGTTTTCTTGAATTTTTCCTGGAGTATAACATTGTATACCACAATCCACACACCACACCTCTTTTTTGATCGATCAATAGGTGTATACTCCCATTTCTTCATGAGTGTCTTTGACCATTGATGGTTATGTTTGATAGTTTATCTAAATCTTATTGTACATTATAAATTTCATCGTGTACTTTTCTCTCATTTCTGCACAATTTAGATTCCTTTTTTAATCCTTCACAAAGATATTCCACTCAATGAAGTGCCCCTAAAGGAACTACTTGAAATGCCATTATCAATGTCCCACAATGTCACAGGGAGTGACCAAATCCAATATGCGTTAGTTGGACCATTTGCCATTTAGATTGTTTCACCCACATCTCAGTGGGAAGTGAGGTATGTATTCCCATTTCCATTGAATGTTGGCAAATTTTTATGACATCCCATGTTGGTAAACATTCTACCTGTTGTTTGCACTCTTTGAAGTCTAGCATTCTTTAGCTTTTTTACTCTTTCCTTTTGTTCAATGCTCTACAATGGTTGCAATCTTTGTTAGAATTTTATGAAGAATGTCCTTGTTGGAAGTTTCTCATCAGCATTGGTGTGCATGTCATTCTCCTCTCTCCAACGAAACATGGCTTTTGCACTTGAGTTGCACGCTCTTTAGTGGTCTTCCAAGACTTGGAGAATAAATTCTTGTGAGATTATTGTCACACTATCATCTTTTTGCATGATATGCAAGCCTTTAAAGTAACAAGTCAATCCATCATTGGACTTCCCCACACCATCTTGTAGGGTAGTTCTTTAATGGTTAAAGATAGGAGAGGGGTTGAAGGCGCTGATTCAGTTTCACTTGCCCGTTTATCTTTCTCTCTCTCTCGATGAAACCAGATAGGATTTATCGACTAGAGTTTGTTTCTTGTCCCCATCATTGTTGCCCCATGGAGTTGGCATCTCACTATCCCCTCACTTCCGTTAACAATCAATTGAACTGCTCTACAAATGGATGAGGTAGATGCATCATAAACTTTTCAATTTCCTTCTTACAAATCACTCTTCTAACTAGTTCATTCAACATTGTTTAATTGTCTATTATTGAATATAATTTTCAATCACCATGTTTCCTGTTTTTTTGAATTGTATTGCTTGAGCAACTTATTGCTCGGCGAACCTTAGATTAGGACTCTAGTGTACAACAATGTTAATAGCCAAATGAGTCGTGATTAGGGCATCTTCTCTCTAGAAAACAACAAAAAATCAAAGACATTCATCCATTCTATCCAATGTTTCCCCCATTTGAAACTTTGTAGAGCCAAGTATTGCACAAGTGGAAAGGGAGGAGCACAAGCTAGGTGCTTTGTAAAAAATGTTTGATATTGGAGGAAGTGAAGAAACTAATCGCTGAGTGGTGAAATGCATATATTCATGCGGCATACCATTCAATGTGGTTTGTCCACCTTACTGACACAACATGATAAGGGCCATTGATAATGCACCAAAAGGTTATTGGAGCCCTTGGTTTGAGAAGGTGTGAATGACGTTACTTACTTAGGAGAGGGCCTAGCTGGAGAGATGTCTGCAACTCATTGACAGCCTTGGAAAAGTTAGGTAGTGAGTACTATGTCTGACGGGTGGACAAACATCACACATAGGTTGGCAATAAACATTATTGCTTCATCATCCAAGGCTTCCCTTTTAATTTCAGCAGAGGACTATTCTTTGCAAGAGGAAAATCAATATTTTGTTTACAAAGTTCTCATTAGTGCAGCAGAGAAGATCGGGCCTTCTAATGTGGTTGAGAACTTTAGATCATGATTAATAATGTACCTGTTTTTAGATCTACTGGTATTTTTGTGGAGAGTGGATATTGTCACATTTTCTGGACTTCTTCAATATTCCATTCCTTGAGCTTGGTATTACAGAATTTTAGAGAGCTATCTATGTTAGAAATGTTGAAAGTAGCTGAGACACGTTAAACTACTAATTTCATTACAATGAAGTGTCTTGTAGAGGTGAAGCAAACAGTGTTGGCAATGGTTGTTAGTAAAGAGTGGGCCGTTTGGAGGCAAGACAATTGAGACAAGGCGTGATGGTTCAGACTTTGGAGGTATGTTATAGATGAAGATTTGTGTAGTAAAAGGTTATTTATTATTAGCTTTGAAGAGCATTTGGTTTCCTGATTCATATAGTCAACATAGTAGGCCCTCGTTGGTTGGAAATGTTGTTTTGGGGAATATATCAGCAGAGTCCGGAAGAAACTTATTGGAAATATCCATGAAAATATTGGCAAGCATAAACTTGAAGCTACAATTCTTGGAGAAACTTGGAATAATCAGCAATGTGAAAAACTTGGAAGAATCGAGAGAAATCACAATTGATATGATTAGTAAGGAGAATGAAAACTGAAAACTTGTTCATAAAGACTTTATTGATCATGTTAGGGTAGTAGTTATTAACAAGTTGAATAATGAAGAACTCTTTCATGCCAGCAATGTGAAAAAAGCCCTACATAAGGACAAGGAGGTATCAATTCCAGTTAAGGTGCTCATCACAAAGCAATTTCTGAAACCTGGACAGGCTGCACTTGTCCACAGTCAATTTGTTGAGTTTGTTTCCGGATTTAGGGTGTTTTGTAGATATGATAGCCCATAATGGTCAGAGGATTCTGGATTCTGTGCCATGGTGTATTGTTCATGGAACAGGTACAGAGTAGTTGCAGAACATAGCTACTTCTGTTTTTTCACTAGCTTTTCTGCTGTAAATATGAATTCGAGTTCCCATATCTGTATCCACTCAATAAAGCATAATAGGATGAGTTCAGACTGCAGAGAAGAATCAAAGATCGGCATAGCTACTTCTGTTTATTCACCAGCTCTTCTGCTGTAAATATGAATTTGAATTCGTATGGCTCTATCCACTCAATAAAGCATAATAGGATGGATTCAGACACCAGAGAAGAAAGATGGGTATCATTCAGGGCTTGAAAAGAATTGGGATCTGCACCTTGGGGATCTTGACACGGAAATTTCTTTGGCCCATGTTGACTCAGACGAAGGTTCAACTTTAGTTGGACAAATTTCTTCAGTGTCAGCACCATAGGCAGTGGACTTGCAATCCCATGAAACCACTGGATGTCAGATGCATGTCGATGTCCTCCTTGATGACATTGGCATGCGACATCTAGTATCTTTTCCTTTTAATTGTTTGATTGTGTTGCCTGCTCTATAAAGGAAAAATTTGGTTCTGCAATGATGGAGAAGTATTGCAATTCTTGAATGCGTGACATATTATGCCTGTTTGTTAAGCCCTAGTACTACATGTGCAACTGGAGTGTTAAGATCCTGTGAGATTCCATCACACTGGTCTCATTTCAGATGCATCCAGGGATTGTCATTGGTCAGGGATTCTTCCAGACTCAGTTTCGTTAGATTCCAGAAAACTGCTATTTTTAGCAGTTTGCTTTTTTCCAGTATTCAGAGATCTGGGGACCCATATGATGAGATGATTACATATTCTTGATCCTTGTAAAAAGCAATTCCAATGAGATTACTTTCACCCACATATGAGATGATCACTTTGTTTGTTTTTTTGCTTTTACGCATTTTGTCGAGGATAGGCTAATGCTCCATCTAGTCATGTTCATTCTTTTCCATTTTTTTTGCATTTTGATTTTCGGAGAAAGACTGCTTTTTGGGCATGTCTATAATTAGCAGTTTCTAAGTATGGTAGGTATAGGCAAAATGTCATGATTCTGAACAAGCAATGGTTGTATGGATCAAGGTTCCGGTGGATGAAAGAGGGAAGAGTCAAGAGTCAAGATTAGTGTTATACAGGTGGATTATCCCTTGGGGTGATATGTGGCGGTTAGCTAGACGGTTTTTATTCATATGAGGTTCCAAGTGGAATTGTCATAAAAGCATAACTCACCTTATAAATCTGACTTTTCAAGGAGTGACTTGCCTTATTGATTGGCAAATCCAAGGTCTAGTTGTCATATTTTTGCATGAGATGTCAAAAGTTGTTAAAGAGTTGCTGTTGTTGACTTTTACCAAGCAGAAAAGCTAGATCATATTCTTGCTATATGATTGGCATTTTTTATTTCAAGCCAATGCCTAATTCATTGCCTTTGTTATCCAAAGAAGGAAAACCTTTTGAAGTTGCCAATTTGAACATAGGTTGACAACACCCATAGCTGGCAAGTTTTTCTTGATTTTATCTTCAGAGAGGATTCTCTGGATTGAGTTATTATAGGCAGGTTTTGTCTGGAGGGTGATTTTCTCTTTGTCAAAGATATGCATTCGGTTTTATTTTCAGAGGAGGAGGCATATTCTTGAGAGGTTGTACGTTCATCGAAGGAGGGAATAGTTGGCTGTAGAGACAGAAAAATAGCCAAAACAGTTGCCAGCAGTATTTCCTACAGGTCAGCGAATTAATGAAGTGCAAAGTTGGTGAAAAGGAAAATGCTATAGTTGTATATTGCTGCTCAGGTTTGGAGGGTTATATCAGTGTTACAGAGGGAAAATAATAGGATCCTGAGTTCATTTGTAAATGGAACAGCAGCAATTTGACATCATTTGTTTGCAGTGCCTTGACCTCATATTTGACCTCCTGTCATAATTTGAGAGTTTCTTTGTGGTATAGCAGAGATACATTTGAACCTTTAATGCGACCAGCCCCTGGCAACATGTTGAAAACCACAGTAGAAGGCTCAGGTAATGCAGTTTAGAGTAAATTATCAAATGAATGAAAGGACCAGCAGCTGCAAAAAACAAGCAAAAAAGGCGTAAGGCATCTAGTGAGTTATTGGAGTGTACAGAATCACAGATGGTAAATAATGATCCGTGGCAGAATGCTATTGATCAAGAGCTGCAAAATGATATGACAGTGGTTCATAAATTTACCTTTTCTCGAAAGAGGCTAAAACAGCAGTCACAGAACCGAAAAAGTTAATTTGTTCTGGCATTGAAATAAGGTTAGGCAGTGGATGTCACTGGCTGTAACTCAGATACAGAACTGTCTCTCAGAAAAGTGGTTCATAAATTTACCTTTTCTCGAAAGAGGCTAAAACAGCAGTCACAGAACCGAAAAAGTTAATTTGTTCTGGCATTGAAATAAGGTTAGGCAGTGGATGTCACTGGCTGTAACTCAGATACAGAACTGTCTCTCAGAAAAATTACAATGAAATGAATGAGTTTGGCTGGCTTGGATGCTTATGAAATACATAAGGAAGATTTAACAGACAGCAGATACGGGTAGCGAAATAGCCCTGTGTGAATGAGACAAATAGGCAGTGAATCTGCCGCTCACTGTAGTGAATTCCATGACAAGACTAGAACAAATGAAGGTTACTGTTAATTGAGTAGCCTTAGGGACAGAACGTATGGATGTCTGAAACCCCAATCGATTCCTTAGCCTATACCATCCTGGTGCAGGGTTTGATCTGAGTTTGGCATCACTTTCAACACTCACAGTCAAGCAATTAGACGTAAAATCCTTGTTGAGAATGTGAGATAGAGAGGGAGGTATTGCTGTTTCTAAAAAAAGAATGAGAAATGCAGAGGTCGACCTACTTTGCTTGGTACACAAAGCAAGAGAAAAGGCTGCTTTTCAGGCCTACAGCGAATTGTGAAGAAGACTCAAAAAAACTGTGACTTCCATTAGGAAAGTCTTGTTTGGGAGGTTGATTTTAAATCAGAACATGCCAAGCCATGCGACCTCAATGAACAGTCTCTTATTATTCATTATGATGCAGACAGTCTCTTGGGTAATAAGTGATTTGATTCAGTTATGATTGATTCTAGCTCTCTGAAGTCTATTGGTTGCATTGATTTGATTGTCATCCTTGATTAAGGTGGTTTTCATTGCATTTACTTTGAATCTATTTCACTAAAGTGCACATTCTTTCATGCAAACTTCATTTATTTCATTGTTATACATACCTCTGGAATCTGATCCCAACCAACAAAAAATTATTTTCTGAACTTACCCTTGCTCAACTGTTTTTTGGACAGCCTGAGAGTGAGTTTTTAGTGTGTTGACCATCTTGGAATACGTGCAGATTTGATTATTAGATGCCAGAATAAGTTTGTTCAGGACACCCCTCTGAGACTGGAATACTACCAGTCCGAACAGAGAGGCCTTCCAGCTGTGACAGGGGTTGGTTTGCCTACAGTTGTCGGGCAGATTTGTCTTGTGCAGGTTTCCGTGATAACAAATCCAGTGTCTATGTAATAATTTTCCCTTTAATTGATTTATAATTATTTTTATATGCACATTTTCTTTAAATACACACCTACTGTTTCCTCATTGCCTAAAATTTTCAATGTAGTATTCATGAAACTCATACCTGTTTTGGAAACCGTACCCATTTCCAAGTTTAAGAGAGAATAGGCCTCATGATTTGTATATATATTCTAACTTAACACTTGAATGAAAGACCCATGAAGACCTATGTTTTGCACTGCTATTAAAGTTGTATGTTCTGTGTTCTTAACCAGTTGTTTCATTATTGCCTAAAATTTTCAAAGTAGTATTTCTTAAACTCATACCTGTTTTAGAAACCCTACCCATTTCCAGGTTTACACTGCTATTAAAATTTTATGTTCTTTGTGTCCTTAACAAGCCATTATGGACACTGGCTTACTTTTTAGATAGCCTGTTGTAAAGCTTGTATTATATAGATATAGTTTATATCTTAATAAAAATGAAAGATTACGATGGGTGATCAAGTCTGTTGTGTGATGCATCACTTGTATCTGTTTCCTTGTAGGTTGGCCAAGTCTGTTTTTACATGTGATTTCATCCTCTAAAGCTGTTCTGTGTTTTGTAGATATATGTTAAAATTTACTCAGAGACAAAAGTCCTCATCTGTAGAATACTGACTTTTCGTTTGAATGTACACATTTAAATTTTTATATTTGTTCAGTAGTTTTCCTGTATGCTTCTTCTTCTTCTCTGAAGTGCTTGGTATTATATCTAACAGGGGCGCTATTAGAGAGCTTTCTGCTGGGTTGGAGTTTGATAAGTTAAATTTAGAGTGCTTGTACTTGAGAGCATCGTCTCACCATGCAATTGGAGAATATGCTAATGCGGTAAAAGCAATTTATCTGGATTGATGAAGTAACTTTGAGGCTTTGATTTATTTTTGAACTGTCAAACTGTCAGGCTATTCATAGATTTTCAGGAAGAGACTTGAGATAAGAACTGTTTGTTCTCAATTTGTGCTTGCTTGTTGCAGATGAAAGACTATGATGCTGTTGTTAATATGGATATTGACTCACAAGAAAAGTTCGTACTTCAGTGCTTGGCGTTTTACCAGGTTTGTTAATTGCGGTAGTGAGGAAGTCTATTCTTGCTGAACATTCAGTCAATGTGCTGTACTAGATTTTATCTTTGTTCATTTCATGATCTGTTCTGACTTGCATTAGACTCTAGAGATTGATTGTATGGATTTTTTTCAATGTAATAATGTTTCGGGATGTTCTGAAATCCAGATCACAGAATTTTTTTCCCTTCTCTTACAAATACAGACTTGTGTCTTACGTCTTATTGGGAAATAGTGACATTCCTTCACATTGCCTATGTCAATGCATCATTATCCAGTATATTGGATGCATATAATGTATTAGTGACATTCCTTCAATCAAATGGCTACTATCTTTCCTAGATCAAGAAAGCTTTTCAGGTTGTCATCTAGCCTAAAATCAACAACACCTGTTCCACTTCTGTCTCCCTAGGCCGGATTTTTGTCTTTTACATTCACGGCATCACTGATTTACTATCCAAAATCCTAGCCAAAAAGAACATTAAAACTCTCTGCAAGCCTTGCAAACCCTCAAACAATTATTCAAAAGCATTGAAGATAAATTTGACCCATTTCTCTCTCATGGCATCTAGCAAATTCTGTGTTCTTGTGCCAAATCCTACGTTTTGGACAAACTGGTCAGTCTGTCCAAACTCGTTGCAAGGAACATATTGTTGACACCTTTCATAACTATCTATTTAAATTTGATATAGCTGAGCACTTTTATAACACAAAGCATTTGTTTTTCTTTGACCAGACTAAAATTTTAGCATCTTCCCCCCATTATTCATGTTGCATCATCAGAGAAGCCCTGGAAATTGATAAACATCCTAACAATTGTAATCAAGAAGATGACTATAAACTCCGCCAATCCTGGAAAGCTATTATCAATTGACTTCATCGGTAAGGTTCTTCCTCTCTTATTCTATTTTGTTATTGTTGATTTTTCTATATGAGATGATATCTGATCGATATTTCATTACAATGATGAGTGTTCCATATATAGAGAACATATGGTGACCATCCATGAAAGGATGCGTCCCTTGGATAACAAATAACTATTTATTATTATTACCATGAAAGGATGCGTCCCTTGGATAACAAATAACTATTTATTATTATTACTTATTATATATATTATTTAATAATTAATAATTATATCATTAATTATTAATCTAGAAGAATGTCTTCTCGATGTTGTCCAAACATCAACACTCCCTCTCAACGAGGGAGACATTCTGCATCATGCCAAGTTTGTCTATGAAGTATACAAACTTCGCCCTAGACTCATGACACCTGTCTATCAGTCCTTGGAGATGTCTCTCTCCCACCTGAATTGAGGGGTAACTCTCCTTGCGACTCTCCCTCTGAGCCAACTGACTCTCTCTGAGATCAAGCTCACTTTGGGTCCGCATGTGATAGCATCTAGCATCTTAAGTCTTTTATCATTCCTTGTCAAATCACCATGACTAGGACAAAGACCACACCAAGGTTGTTCACCATAGGTACACACCCGTGAGTGAATGACAGCCTGATGCTAACTGACACGTGGAAAGCACCTCAAGCACCTTGAGTCCATATTATTCCTTGTCATGATCAAGGAAGGACTACGTCTGGGACCATTTACCACAAGTGCACCTTTATGATAAATGTATCCTATCTCCCTTGGTTTGCAGCCCAATCTAGGAGAAGGTCCTCCTGATGTTGAAACATCAACACTCCCTCTTAGCTTGGGAGGTCTCTTTCCATGATGTATTCATCTATTAGTCCACTGACTACTCTGTAATCAACTAGTAGCACACAATAACTGTCCAGTGACACACAGTCACTACTAGTGGTACGCAATCACTGTAGTAGCACACAACTACTGTCCAGAGACACAGTCTCCGCCAGTGGTACACAACCACAATAGTGGCAAAGGATCTGTCAAACATGGCACTCCCATGTGGACTTCTAGAGGTTACTCCTTCTAGAAACACTAGGGTCAACTCTCCATAGTGTGGGATGTCAAGGTCAACTCCCTTGACATGTCCTCATGTGCACTCTACAAGGGACATGTCCTCATGTGCTCTCCACAAGGGATGTTGGGCTATAAGCCCAAACCCACTTATCTCTCCACAAGGGATGTTGGGCTATAAGCCCAAACCCACTTATCCCTTCTTGGATAAGTGTTACAAATCAACTCAACTCGGTCACAGAGGAGTACGATCTGGAGAATGTCTGTCACACATGGCACTCCCATGTGGACTTCTAGAGGCTACTCCCTCTAGAAACACTAGGGTCAACTTCCCATAGTGTGTGATGTCAAGGTCAACTCCCTTGACATGTCCTCATGTGCTTTCCACAAGGGACGTTGGGCTATATGCCCAAACCCACTTATCCCTTCTCAGATAAGTGTCTTCACAGATCAACTCAACTCAGTCACAATGGAGTACGATCTGGAGAATGTCTTAGGAAGATGCAAACATCAACACTCCCTCTCAACGAGGGAGGCATTCTCTGCCATGCCAAGTTTGTCACGAAAGTACTTGAAGTTGTGATATACTATGATTGTTTCTCCTTCCTTATTCTCTTGTTACACATCTTTGATCTTTCATTAACCTCTCCTATTTCCAACCTGCCTCCACCCCCCTCTTAGAATTTTTGATTTTTCCTTTGTTTATGGGCCTTTACTTTAACTTGTACTGTAATCTTCTTGATGTTTGATTTTTAATGTTTTCTCTTTTATTAGGCATTTTCATCTCTTTTGTATTTTTATAAAAAAATTTAACCCATTCTTCATCATATATTTTTCTTCCAACCCACTCATTTCTTTATCCTAAGACTTTATTATTGAAGATATGTTAATAATTATGTTTAATTTGTAATTGTTATTCTAAGACCTTATGATTTTAGCTTTAATAGTAATAATTTTTGGACCATATCTTCCTAATCTTTTAATTTAATTTATTTTAGTTTGACCTAGTCTCCCATATTTTATTATTTATTAACACACCCACTGTGATCAAGGCCCGTTCTTTAGCTTCTTCAAAAAATAAATTCCCAACTATACGTGCCCATTTTTAATCCCAACTCCTACAATGGTTTGAACAATCGGCTTCATTCAACCATAAGTGTCTAAGCGATGCCTCACACTAGTGAGACAATTGAGTACCTAATTGAAGCGACACGACATAATTTATTATAGAGAAACCATAAAATATTGAGTGCGTTACTGAAGTCTATAACCCTATACATATCAAAGGACATTGCATTGTTGTGAAAGGGTATCCAAGAAAAATGAATGAAACCTTGAGCATGTCACTGTGAGAGGGTATCAAAGGAGAAATCCATATACATTGAGCCATCCTGCTATATCAAATAAAAACATAGCAACCATTACCACAAATCGAAGGAGTTGTTGTAAATAAAAGACAACCTCCAGTTATCAAATTCGAGGGAGCCACAATCGAGCCCTAGTGTGTTTCTATCAATTTTAGAGGCCACCACTTCTATATGCTCACACGACCTAACTCGAGTTTACAATGATAGAGAAAAGAGGTATTAGAGAAGACAACATAGGTCATATGTATACCCTTAGTCATCCATTGACATAGAGACAATCCATCGCCAGAGAGACAAAACAATGATAGGCAAATCTGTCTAAGGGAAAAAACGATTTGAGGCAAATAAAAGTCTAGACAGATCCATCCGAGGCAATGATTTGAGGTCTAAGGTCAACTTTGAGGTCGATTATAGGTTGACTCTAAGGTCTAAGGTCGAGGGTCGATTACAGGTTGGCTCTGAGAGGTCAACCAACAACAGGTTGGCTCTATTTACCCTAAGGTCACCTTTGTTCTTTGGGAAGACCTATTATATATTAAAGCCGTTTTCAAGGATTCAAATTGCTTCTTCTGCAGGGTTTCATAGAATTTCAGAGTGTCTTCTCTCCAATGGAGGATTCTACACTAAAACCCTCTTCAATAGTTCTCACCAATAAGAAACAGTTCGAGCAAATTGTGACAAAGACCAACGAATTTTGCGAAGGGATAGTTTGAGTACGTCGAAAATTGCAATAGTAGTCATGTACCAATTTACAGCTCCACTGATATAGCCATGGAGTTGGATTTCTCATATTGGACATCCCATATTAAAAACATGCTATGAAGGATGGAATTTCTTGAAATTGAAAACAACAAGCTCCATTCAGAGTTAACAAATCTCAAACAACTAGTTTCTAAAGTGGAACACCAAGAAACATACAATTGCAACACCCGCTTGCAGATTCCCCTACTCTCCAATCCGAAATCTTCAACCAAGAAACATACAATTGCAACACCTGCTTGCAGATTCCCCTACTCTCCAATCCGAAATCTTCAACATCAAAAATGTGCAAGAAGTGTTGAGATCACAACAATAATTGTTTTAACAGGAAATGGAAATGCAACACCAAACCCCTAACTCATGGGTTTAGGTTGTTTGGAAAATGGAACAACCCACCTCAATCATCGAGGTGGAGGAGGTGATACAAGGCAATTTACACGAAGGATGCTTCCATCGATCTCATGAGCTTAACTTCAGAGTGCACGGGCTTCCCCTGCCCCCTAGGTGGCCTCGTTAGATCCTCTACATATAAGAACTTCCTTCCTGTGCTTGGATGGGCACCAACTCCAGAATCTCGCTCTGCTTCTAGACACCTCGAGATTGATTCATCCTTCACGACACACTGGACATGAAGGACCTCAACATCGAACGTGCTTGGATGGGCACCAACTTCTGAATCTCGCTTTGCTTCTAGACACCTCGAGATTGATTCATCCTTCACGACACATCGGACTTGAAGGACCTCAACATCGAGCGTGCTTGGATGGGCACCAACTCCAGAATCTCGCTCTGCTTCTAGACACCTCGAGATTGATTCAGAGCCCTTTAGGCTAAGAGAGGATTGACTTCCCTCCCACATAGGTTCTTCCTTGATATTGACCTCACTAAAGCCCAACTGACAGAGCTCAAGTAGTCCAACGGTCTAATCACAACAGTGAGGAAAGATGGAAGTGGGCCGTTATTTGAGACCTTAGAACTATCATTTGAGACTCGTCCCCTATGGGATACTCTCGTCCTTGGTCTGAATGGGTCAATTCAGGTGGGGGATAGGATAGGGCGACCTCATCTGCCACCTCCATGTCCATTGGTTGTTAGAACTGCAACATAGAGTTTTAGTCTTCCTTGGGCACGCGAGCCTGATGTGGACACCACCTCAGATCCATGGATACCACTAGGCATGGTCTGACAATGTTAGAGGCTCCGAGGGGTTTCATGTCTCATACGTGATTCCTTCATTGGAGTGTCCCCATACATCGGGACAGTTATATTGCAGTATGTTGCTTCCTCAAGGCTCATAAAGCTTTGCACTTCATAGGGAGTTTGAGCAAGATCCTTTCCTCAATCTTTATGCCGATATCTCTCACAACTCCACTCTTGGGGACGTAATTCTTTTGGGGGACTTCAATGCTTGTATTCATGTCTCATATGTGATTCCTTCATTGGAGTGTCCCCATACATTGGGACAGTTATATTGTAGTATGTTGCTTCCTCAAGGCTCATAAAGCTTTGCACTACATAGGGAGTTTGAGCGGGATCCTTTCCTCAATCTTTATGCTGATATCTCTCACAACTCCACTCTTGGGGCGTAATTCTTTTGGGGGACTTTAATGCTTGTACCAGGAACCTACAAGTGTCCTTGAATGATAGATCCGAGGATGCCCTTTGCCTCCAGGGGTTAGAGATGGAGTCTGTGGGCCTCACATGAGTTTTTATGACAAGCTCGAGGCCCTCACAAGTTATGGGAGACACCTTTTATAGCTTGGTGAATCCCATGACTTGTTGATCTTGAATGGTCTCCCCTGTTACCTAGTGTTAGGGGGGTTCACTTGCTTCCCCCACAACAGAGGGGCTAGTGTGGTGGACTACGTCTTGGCTAACCAGGACCTCCTCCCACTGATCTGTCTCTCCCATCCTTTCGACAGACCACACACCTGCCTTAC
>CBVK0100189347.1:0-13969 GCA_900067695.1 Picea abies | reverse complement strand
TCGGCATTCCTGCTGAACCGCTCTTCCGATCTCACCCATGCATTGATATACCATATATCCCTCAACCATAGAACCCTATGTTAACACCGACCAATGAGATAGACAAAATTTTCGTCGCTATTTCCACGAAAGTTTGTCGCTATAGCGATGAAAATACCAACTAGGTTAAATTAAGATTTTCATCAATATTGCGACGAACATTCATGGCAATAGCGACGAAAATCCCGCTTTGTTTAAAAAAAATATGAAACTAGTGGAAGCGTGGAAAAGTTTCGTGGAATAATCCGCCCATATGTAGTAGTACGGCCAGTGATGGGAGAATTGGGAACGTGGGTTTTTTTCATGCTTTCCCCCTCCAGCTACTGAACTTCCAACAACTCAGTTTTAGTTGTTCAACATGGCGATTATTGGCTCTCTTTGTTTTAGCAGTTAGGGCATCATTTAATGAAAATTTCCAAATTTAGAAGTGGTTCGACCCTCCTGTGATCGACCACTTGGTCTGTAAACATTATAAATACCACCAAGGTGGTCGGATAATTGTTAAGCAGTAGAAGCATCAGTGTTATAGATAAAAATATGATTTTACTCTGTTTTGCTATTTTACATTCCCAGATTATATAAGAACTGCGTTTTTGAGTTTTCATGGTGAATTCAAATTGCTGAGTTCGTGGTGTGCTTTTAGAAAGTGACCACGACTTGCTGGGGGGGCCACCAATAGTCTGGTAACTATTCTTTAGTTTGTTTATGCATTTTATAGTTTAGTTGTTCTCTTTATTTCCTGTACATGTATTTTTATTGTCTTAATTAGTTTAATTGCTTTGATTCTCTTTTGTAGGTTAATATGACACATTGTGTTAGCATGCATTGATCTTGTAGTTAGGAATGGATTTGCAAATCCCTAGACTAATCCCATGTGCAATTAGATATTAGATTATGTCTTTATTTATGATTTTAGAGTTAAATTTAAAAACAGAGTTTTAAATGGAATAGAGCAGAGTTTTAATTTGGGTTTTCTTTGACAAGAATTTGATGGATGGATAGAGTTAATTTCAGTATTTAATGATAGATTGCTTATTTCAGTTTTATATAGATTTTTCTTACTTAGTTGTTGGCTAATACATTTGGTAGTTTACTTTTTAATGTCATTGTCTTATTACAATTTAAATTGTTAGAATAAATATAACATAGTTTCATTTATGTAATTTCTTTCCTAGAGTTAAATTTCAATGTATTTCTTAGTTAGTAGTTGAGTTCAAGTATTAATTTTTCTTACATAGTATAGAAGTACAATGATGATATCATTATATTGTTGATGGTTAATAAATGAATATGCAGGGTAATTGATGATTGTTTTTGTCATGGCTAAATTCTCATTGGATTGTTTAATCCATACCTTTCACTTTGTTATTGAGATCAGTGTTGAGCTTATACCACTTGAATTATCCTTTGTTGGCAAGTGCCATAGAGATATCACATGACACCGGAGACATTCACACAACCACCAACACTATATTTGAGTTTTCATAGGTTAAAAGATAGTTTTCTTGTTTTCATAGGTTAAAGGATAGTTTTCTTGCTTTCATAGGTTAAAAGATCCAGTTTCTTGCTTTCATAGATCAAAAGATACAGTTTCTTGCTTTCATAGCTTAGAAAATAGTTTTATTGCTGCTGTAGGATAGATAGTCTTTTGCTTTGATAGGTTAAAGAACAATTTGATTATCATAGATTAAGAATTAGTTGTTAGTTCTTCTTGCTTTCAATTAAATAGATTTCCTTTCATGAATTAGAAATAGTTTTGAATTAAGAATCTAGTTCAGTTGCCTCTTAGGCTAGATAGTTGTTCAATGAGAAGTTTTAATTTGATTACTTGCAGTAGAAGTTATCTTAGAGTAGTTAGTTGTCTATTTGCTTTAATAGGTTAGCTAGTTGTTTTTCTTACTTGTCTATTTGCTTTAATAGGTTAGTTAGTTGTCTTTGCTTACTTGTTTGCTTGCTTTAGTAGAATAGTTACTTGCTTGTTTATTTACTCACTTTATAGGGTAGTTGCTCATTGAATGTAGGTTGGCAACTTAAAATAGTTTTGTTTGGTTATTTGCTTATTGTTATGCTTAAATAGTTGCTTATTGCTTGTTGTTGAACTAGTTTGCTTCAAGTAGGGTTTTTGCTTGTCTTCTTAGAACTATCCATCAATCCTTGCCCCCAAAATACTTAGGTTACATAGTTTCAAGTTGCTTAGTAGGGTTTGCTCATTAGATAGCTTTGCTTGAGTAGATTAGCCTTAGATAGCCACTTCCTTAGTTAGACTATACTACTACCAACCCTTCTACTTTTGGAATATATGTTTCTACAACTCTAAGTTTACTTACCTCGGGTTGACAATTTAATTGAGGGTTTTTAGTGTGTTTTTAGTGCATATATAACACCCATCATTTTTGGCGCCGTTGCGGGGGAGTTGTCTCAAGGTAGGAAATAGTTAGGAAATAGATCATTTCTAGACCTTAGGATTAGATTGGTGGCAGGGGAACTTTAATACGAGAGGTAAGAACCTACGCATCTGCTATTGCAGGCTCCCCCAAACCCAATTGTAGTTTTTCTTTTTCTTTTTGTTTACTTTCATGAATAGACCTAGAAACCAGATGGTAGCCTTTTCTTTTGTTTTTTCTTTCTTTTGATGAATAGGCCTAAAGACCCACAAGGTAGATACATTAAATCTAAATCAAACCTTTCAACCAAGGTTCCTTCTTATCTCTTTGGGGGAAGGAACGTTCCGCTTATAAAATCTGTAGACTGATACCGAAAAACAGGAGATAGCTCAACTCAAAGAGTTAAATAGTCTCTGAAGAGAATAACACATTGAGAACTATAGAACAAGAAATTGAAGCATCAATCATATTAGGAAAGGAGGCAAGACCACTTGAGCCTTCCGTAGAACTAAACAATACAACCTTTTCTTTTACACCACCACCATGAGATCCTAATTTTGAAGATATCATAGACCCTAAACATGTGAATATTTTGTTTGGTATTTTAGCCAATGCGATTGTCTCTCAAACTGACACAGAAACTTTGGCACCAATAGTCTCAACTGGCTCGAGTAGAGTCCCATACATCCAATCCGTAGGAAGACCTTTCCATCAAAGGGAAACCTTGTTTTCTTCAAAGATAAAACCACCTAGGTACTCTGTTTTTGGAAACCAAGCCAATATAGATGATCAGGAGGACCATAACAGTGTAAGACATGGGGATGAAGAAGAAATTGGAAACCAAACCGAAACTACCTCCAGGTTTCCGATTTTGGACAACACTCTAAATGTCAACATGAAGAATATTCCTCTCTCAGCACTGCCTACCTTTTATGGTAAAAATAGTGAAGATCCAAACACCTTCCTATTTGAATTTGACATCTTCTGTAGGAGATACAACTACATACAATATGCCCAGAAATTAAAACTCTTTCCTGCCACCCTCAAAGACTCCGCACTAAGATGGTTCATGGGGTTGGGAGAATCTAGTATTAGGTCTTGGGAAGCCATGAAAGACATCTTTCTTAAGAAGTACCAAGACTACTTCAAGACCAAAGAGTCTCGTAATGACATCTTTAAAATCCAACAGTTAGAAGACGAGACGCTTGAAGATTATATGAAAAGATTTGGTTATATCTCCTAGAAATCAAAATACCATGACCTCCTAGAGGATGCAATTAGGGTTCTTTTCCTTAAGGAAATTTCAGAAGAATATCTAGAGATGCTTAACCTGATGACATCAGGTGACATCTCCCATAAACCATTTACTGAAATATGTGAAATGTGTAAAAATTACTCAAGGAGTAGAGCCAAAACAAGAAATAATGTTTGGGACCCTTACAACAGAAACTTAAAACCAATTAGTTCAGGTGGTATCACAAGAGTAGAGATAGGGAAACTTTTAGAGAACTTTAAGACAAATATATTAAGCACAATAGGTTCCCACTTGGACACCCTAAAAATAAAAAAAGAAACAAGAGGAGGAAAATGCAGCAATGAGCATATATTGCCCAAGATGTAGGAGGAAGCATTCCTTAAGGGAATGCCCATTAGATAACATTTCATCTTGTGGCTTCTGTACATAAGACCATGTGACTGAAAAATGTCCATCATTGCCTAGTTTATTAGCCATCTATAGGAGTGGAGATCCCAGGGAGTCTTCTTATGCACGTAGGAGGCCATGGAAGCCTAAGAATCAACACACATAGTCGGATCTACAGTCTCAAGTTCCACCCTATTATCAACAACAACAACAGTGGAACTCACCAGGTTAGAAAAAATGGTCTACTCAGTACCAACATCCTTGATTTCAAGGATGGAGAGGAGGAAATAACCAAGGAAACCCTCAATATCCACCTATCCCTATGTCCAACCATCATTATCCTCAGTTCCCACCAAACACTCCACAAATTCTACTAGGTTTTGTTCCAACACCTTTACCTCCTATTCCACAACAAAAACTCCTACAATATCAAAATACAAGCTTCCCGAGACCAACACTATTACCGACACAACCAATGCCGAATCCCAATAATAATCCCCCTCAACCTCTTCACAATGTTGAGATGCAAGCCTTCCTGACATATGTTATTACTCCTGTTCCATTACAAAAAAATTGACTAAGATCGAGAAAAGTTCTAGAGAGGCAGAGACCTTCAGTAGTCATCGAGGAAGAAGAAGAAGAAGAAGAAGAAACCACCAAACAACACACAGATGACACTAGGTGGGAAGATGTTATTATCCCAAAGAATCAGGAACCCAAGCTTCCCCAAAATGAACCTTCACAAATTACGAAGGTCCCTCCTTATCCAGATCGATTGGTAATCGAGAAACCTACCACCCGACCAGAATTTGACATTTTGAATGAATTGAAAAATATTTGTGTCAAGATTCCATTGCTTTAATCCATTAAAGACATTCTAATCTACAGTAAGTTAGTCAAAGAATTGTGTATCAAGAATCCAGGTAGGAAGCAAAAGGACCCCCCTACAGTACACTTGATAGGAGGACTTTCTGAATACATATCAAAGAAGCCAAAACTAGTAAAATATGGGAATCCAGGAAACCCCATAGTGACCATAACCATTAATGAGGTCTCCATTGGAAACACTCTCATAGACCTAGGGGCAGTCATCAATGTTATGACTGCTACTACCTTGGAACAATTACAGTTAAAACCTCTTCTTCGACCTACCCAACCATTTTGGAATTATCAGATAAGACTAGGGTTATACCTGAAGGAATTTTAGATGATGTCATGGTTACTTTAGCTTCATGGGAGTACCCCATAGATTTTCTTGTCATTCATTCAAAGGATCCTGCCAAAGGCCATCCCGTCATTTTGGGAAGACCTTGGCTAGCCACAACCAATGAATTTATTGGTTGTAGAGAAGGAGAAATGACCATCTCGAATGGTCTGTCTATCCAGAAGCTCACCATTTACCCTCCAGATCAACCTATTATGGAGAATATATGGTGGATTGAATATCCATACGAGAACGAGGACTGGGAAGAACCCATATTTCCAAGTGACCATGCATGGGCACTTCAAGAGAAAACAACAAAAAATGTGCTAAACCAGTTTATTTCTGATATCACATGTGTGGATTTTCCACAGTCTTTTCCCCAATTTGAGTAGATGTTTGGGGAATAATTTCAAGAAAAATTAGACCCATCCATTTTGTCTTCGACATCTTTTATTTCGAGATATATGAGTCTGCCATGTCTTACACTATGCCCTATGAGATCAATTCAGGAAATTTTTTACATATAAACTCCGGGCTAGATGCAGACCAACAGAAATAGTTAGTAGATATCCTTAAAGAACAATCATGAGAATTTTCCTGGGAATACACTGACATGAAGGGTATACACCTTGACACATGCATCCATCACATATATACCCAGGGGGAAGTAACACCTGTTAGGCAACCCCAGAGAAGGATGAACCTGACACTCAAAGACATAGTCAAGGAGGAGATCCAAAAGTTGTTAAATGTCAGATTTATCTATCCCATATCCAACAATAAGTGGGTATCCCCGCTTGTAGTGGCTCCAAAGAAAGTGACCGGGAAATGGAGAATTTGTGTTGATTTCCAGGAACTCAAAAAAGCCACTCTCAAAGACTACTTTCCTCTCCCTTTCATTGACCAAGTTATGGATACCTTGTCTAGAAAGAAGTATTTTTCCTTTCTAGATGGGTACAATGGGTACAACTAGATTCTTATAGCACTCGAGGACCAGGATAAGACTACCTTTACTTGTCCTTGGGGCACCTATGCCTATAGGGTCTTACCATTTGGATTGTGTAATTCTCCTGCAACATTTCAATGAGCAGTATTAGGTATATTTGCCAATATTATTCATGATTGTGTGGAGGTCTACATGGATGAATTCACAGTCTATGGTAACACTTACCAGGAATCCCTAGACAACTTAGAAAAATTCCTCATCAAATGCCAGGAAATGAACCTATCTCTAAGTCATGAAAAATGCAAAATGTTTTTAACTGAAGGAGTGGTTCTAGGGCATCATGTTTCATCTGAAGGGATAAAAGTCGATCCTGCAAAGATTGAGGTCATCATCAGACTTCCACCCCCAAGACTCAGAAAGAGGTGAGATTATTTCTTCGACATGTCAGATATTACCGTCATTTTATTGAAAATTTTACAAAGATTGCTGCACCTATGTTTGGATTATTAATAAAAGATGTTGATTTTGTTTGGACTAAGCAGTGTCAAACTGCCTTTGAAACCATGAAAGATAAGATGTCTATGGAACCAGTTCTTAGAGGGCCCAATTGGACTCTCCCATTTCATATATCCACTGATGCCTCTAATACCACAATAGGAGGGGTATTAGGGTAGAAAGAGGACCAACAGTCTTATGCCATTTATTTCATAAGTAAGAACTTGTCCCCTGCCGAGTTAAACTACACAGTTACCGAGAAGGAATTCTTGGCAGTTGTTCATGCTATTAACAAGTTTTGTCACTACATTACAAGTTATGAAGTATTTGTACATACCGATCATTTCGCCATTAGATTCCTCATGAATAAACCCATAACTAATGGCCAAGTGACTAGGTGGCTCTTGTTATTGCAAGAATTTAATATTACTGTGCTTGACTGACCTGGAAAGGATAATGTAGTAGTTGATTTTCTTTCCCGAATAAAAAATGAGGATGATGATATCCTTGTAGATGATATTTTCCTAGATGAGCATATTTTTTCCCTCTCTGTCAATACCCCATGGTTTGTAGATATGGAAAACTATCTGGCCACTAGGAAGTTACTGTCTCATTTGTCACCTCATGAAAAGTGGAAAATTATTACACAAAGTGCTAATTACTCTTGGGTTGGTCATGACATTTTTCACACATGTCTTGATTTGATTATTAGTAGATGTGTTCGAGAGGACGAGGTACCTGAGATACTATGAAGTTGTCATATTGGACGATGTGGTGGCCATTTTTCTGACAAACGTACAACATATGAGGTTTTACATTCGGGTTACTTTGGCCTAGCATTTTCAAATATGCTTCCAAATATGTGAGGAGTTGTCATGTTTTCCAAATGATAGGAAGACCTACGTCAGCTGACGAAATGTCGTTGCATGCCCAAGTTATGATAGAACCCTTCAAAAAATGGGCCCTCGATTTTGTACGACCAATTTCACCCATGTCCTGTAGGAAGAACTATATTTTGGTTTGTACAGATTATGTCACCAAATGGGTAGATGAAAAATCCATATTCAGGGCTACAGAGAAGTCAGTTGTCGAATTCATCTATGAAGACATATTTACCCTCTTTAGTGTCCCTCATGAAATTTTTACCGACCAAGGCACTCAATTCACTTCCAAGTTGATGAAAGAGATAACAGAGAAATATGGGATTAAACATTGTAAATCTTCTCCATACCACTCGCAAGCCAATGGTCAGGTAGAATCTACAAACAAATTTCTGGAAGCCATCTTGACCAAGACTATTCAGTTACATCACCAAGATTGGGCTGATAGGCTCCCAGAGGCTTTCTGGGCATACCAGACCATCTGGAGAAATACCACTAGGCACACTCCTTATGAGCTAGTGTACGAGAAACAAGTACTTTTACTAATAGAATTCCAAGTAAGGACCTTCCATATTGCCACATAATTAGAATTGAACCTAGATGAGGCTCAGAATCAATGAGCCCTACAATTGAATGAGTTGGATGAAATCAGGCAAGATGTCATCCAATGGACAATATTAGTCCAAAACCAGAGTAGCAAGTGGCATGACAAGTTTATTAAGAAGAAACACTTCCAACCTGGTGATTGGGCTCTGTTGTTTGATTCTCAATTCAAAACCTTCAAAGGCAAACTCATCACCTGGTGGTTGGGCCCTTACAAGGTAGACACTATATATGACAATGGAGTTGTAAAAATTAAAACAATTGATGATGGACAAGTTTCCTTTGTGGTAAATGGACACCGACTTAAATTTTATCATAAGCCCATTTCCAGAGAGGATTTTCTACATGTCATGTCAATTTACAAGGCATTGGCCTTAGTAGATGGGGAAGTCCCCCCTTGTTCTTGAATTTTTTTTTGAATTTCCTACTATATATATGTAAATAGTTTTTGAATTTTGTTAATAAGGAAATTCTAGAGATTTCTGTAAGTATTTATTTCACCAGGAGTACACAGTTTCAAGGATATTTCTTCAAAAATTGTTACACTTGAATTTTGTGTCTACTAAAGCATCAAATGAATATTGACTTACTGTAATTAGCCATATTTTTGCAAGAATTATCATTTTTAGGCATTCTAAAGTAATTTCTCTTGAAACTCTTCACCACTGTATAAGGAATGTTGAACAACTGAGAGGGGGGTGAATCAGTTGTCACCGTGCTTAAACAATTATGCTTATTTTAAAAGATTTACAAGGCAGTCAATTATGATCACAATAATGTAGGGAAATGAACAATGGAAAATTCAGCATCAGTCACATATATGAGAAACACATAGACAAATATTTCCCAAGGAAACCCATACTGGGTAAAAACCTCTTCTTCTTTATATGATAAGTATTATTTACATTCTTTACATTATAATACATTTGAGCACCAACTCATTGTGAGGCTACAACCTCTGTTTTGCAACCTGCAACTTTCTGAGAGCACCAACTCTCTATTTTTCTCTAGCACCCACTAGAAGGAAGCACCAACTCTCTGGTTTCTCTAGCTCCAACTAGAAGGAAGCACCAACTCCCTGGGTTCTCTAGCACCAACTAGAATGAAGCACCGAATCCCTGTGTTCAAGCCCCCACTTGAACCTCTGAGGACACCAGTCCTCCCTAGCACCTCCCAACCACCCTTGATTATGAATATGAAATACTGAAACCTATTATAGTGATATAGTGTTAAATAACAACTTACTAGTCTCATCACTGTTCTGCAAGATTTTGCTACTTAGACTTCCTCGTTGTCTTCCAGCATGCATCCGCTGCCCATTCTATTCTTCTGCTTTTATGCTCTGTGCGCCATGTCCATTCGCTGCATAGTTCTTCTTCTATTCTTTTCAGCTGTTGCACTCTTTTCCTTCTTCATGCATGAATCACCTTCAACAACATCCACTGCAATCCCCGTAATAACAACCACCCATCTCTTCTCTATGCTGTGTATTTATAGCTTTTGTGCACCTTGTGCATGCAATGCACGCAATGCTTCTGCATACTCACACCATGCCGATATCATCCACAACTTGAGTGCTCTGTCTGATCATCATCATGACTCTTCAGCTTCTCTAGCCGTTTTTCCACTCGTTCACATCACTGTATGTTATGTTGAGATTCCTCAGCCTCTCTAGTAGTTGAGACTCTTTGTCTTCTCTGTGATAGTCGAGCTCACCTTCTCTATTCCAGTTGCAAGATTCAATGCTCATCTAGCTGTCAATCACCTCCATGAGCATCTTCATCCCTCTTGAAGATTCCCAGAGACTCTTCATCTCCTCTGACAATCACCCTGAAGTGTCTTCGAGTCCTCTGGAAAAAACCATCAGTGGTTTCTGGTAGTTACACAATGACATGCAAAAATATCCCTTCGATTATGCTCAAATTCACCTGCATTATTGGATTTACTTTGATGGGTTCTTGTGTTAATTACCCGTTTCGCACTTTTGCAATTCGAAGATTCTGCGATGAGACATCTTGAGTGTCCATGTCACGAGTTCTGAAACTCTAAAATAGAGTTTTTCTGCACTGGTGCCTTCCTCTATATGACCATGGCCATGACCAAGTTCTTATGAAAAAAGTGCCTTTTGCGAATTCGCATTTCGTGAGTCTAGAGATGAGGCATCCCAACTCTCCAAGTCGCGATCCTCGAAACCTCGAGATGGAGCTGAGATCAATGGTCCATGATCTCGATGAATCTACAGTCCAGATCTCATTGTGTATTTTCATCTCATGATTCCTTCGATGGAGGTCCTTGTCCCTCTAAGTTGCGATAGGCGAAACTCCGAAATGAAGCTTAAATCAGCGGTCCACAATCTCGATGAATGTACGGTTGCAATTAAATAGCGATTTCGCATATTGCGATTTCAATGGTCATATTTCTTGCTTCTTCAAGTCGCGAGTCACGAAACTCTAAAATGGAGTCGATGGTCTAGATCACACCTTGATCTGATGGCTATGATTAAATCGAAATTTCGCATATCGCGATTTCAATGGTCATATTTCTTGCCTCTCCAAGGCACGAGTCGCGAAACTCCGAAATGGAGTCGACAGTCCAGATCACACCTTGATTTGACGGTTGTGATTAAATCGGGAATTGTAAATGGGATCCAATGATCAGAAATGCTACTTAGCCTCCCGAGCTTACTTTGTTCCGCTTACTCTGATTTTGCCATTGAAGATCTGCCAACAATCCTCTGCACTATCTCTTCTGAGCTTATTCGAATCTCGAATCTTCTCTGCAACGTCTTCTCATAATGTCCATCTATTGCATAATTTGCACTATCTCTTCTGAGCTTATTCGAATCTTGAATCTTTTCTGCAGAGTCTTCTCATAATGTCCATCTATTACATACTTTGCACTATCTCTTCTGAGCTTATTCGAATCTCGAATCTTCTTTGCAGCGTCTTCTCATCTTCTCATAATGTCCATCTATTACATACTTTCTGTACTCATTCCATCTCTGTTCTTTGCCATCGCTGATATTTCCATCAATGAAAAGATTACTCCCAACTATAAACCTTCCAACAATATCCCCCTTTGGCATTGAAGGTAACCCTGAACGGCTGCGCTAATCGGCTTGGACCTCCAACTGTAGAATCTGATCCATACAACTCCTTTTCTGCCAGTTTGACATCAATGCCAAAGAAAACACGCTCCCCCTGAGTTGTTGCATTAATTTTAGGAGGTATCAGATATGAAACCAATATAGGACTCCCCCTGATAGGATGGACTCTCTTAGATGTGAGACGGGATGACACCCAACTTCTGTCTGAGATATTCAAATGGTGTCTTTGCTAGAGGTTTAGTAAAGATGTCTGCAATTTGTTCTGTAGTGGGAATGTAATTGAACTGAACAATCTGATTGGTGACCTGTTCTCTCAGAAAATGATATTTTATGGGAATATGCTTGGTCTTGGAGTGGAATATAGGATTTTTAGACACACTGATGGAGCTAGTGTTATCACAATGAATTGGGATCGGTGCAGTGTATTTTACCTCCAAATTTGCAAGTGTCTGAATCATCCATAATACTTGAGTACAACAGGTAGCAACAACAATGTACTCTGCCTCTATGGTTGATAAAGAAATGGAACCTTTATTTTTACTAAGCCGAGCTACTAAGGAGTCATCCAGGAAGAATGTTCCTCCACTGGTGCTTTTTCTCTCATCAACATAGTTTGTTCAATCTGCATCTGAATAAGTAGTTAGCTGAAGATTTTGATTTTCGGGATACCATAGACCATAAGTCATTGTTTCTTTCAAATACCTGAATATCCTTTTGACAACTTGAAAATGACTTTGTTTAGGTGCAACCTGATATCTTCCTACCATTCCTACAACATGCATTATGTCTGGGTGAGATGCTGTGATGTACATCAAGCTTCCTATCATTGATCGGTATAAGCTTTGATCAACATCAGGTGAATCATCCTCCTTGCTTAATTTACATCCAGTTATCATAGGTGTACCCACAGGTTTAGAATCTTCCATTTGAAACCTTTTCATCATTTCTCTTAGATATTTTTCTTGAGAAATGAACATCCGTTCATGCCTCTGAGTAATTTGCAGACCAAGAAAAAATTACAGTTCTCCTATCATAGACATTTCAAATTTAGACTCCATGGCAGAAGCAAACCATTGTACCAATGAATCCTTATTACATCCAAAGATGATGTCATCTACATAGACCAGTACGATGAGCAAATTATTATCCTCTGTTTTAATATACAAATTGCTGTCAACTGTTCCTCTCTTGAACCCTTTGTCTTTGAGATACGTATCTAGTCTGTGATACCAGGCTCGAGGGGCCTGTTTTAAACCATATAAAGCTTTCTTCAGCTTGCATACTAAGTCAGGGTTGTCAGACAGCTTGAAACCCTCCAGTTGTTCCATATAGACTTCTTCACTTAAATATCCATTTAGAAAGGCTGACTTGACATCCATTTGGTAGACTTTAAACCTTTTATGACAAGCATAGGCAAGAAACATTTTGATAGCTTCTAATCTTGCTACGGGTGCAAATGTTTCACAAAAATCCAGTCCTTCTATTTGAGCATATCCTTTACAAACTAACCTTGCTTTGTTCCTGATAACTTGTCCTTGCTCATTCAATTTATTCTTAAATATCCATTTGGAGCCAATGACGTTTTTACCTTCAGGTCTTTGAACCATCTCCCACGTATTGTTTTTCTCAATCTGATCAAGTTCATCATTCATTTCTTTAACCCAGTGATCATCTTTGCTGGCTTCACTGAAATTCTTGGGTTCCAGCATGGGTATGAGAGCTATATGAGATTGTTCGATGGTTTTGATTAGCTTTCTCCTGGTTTGCACAGCTTTTTCTTTTTCTCCAATTCTCTGACTTGCAGGATGATTCTTTTGAATGATTCTAGAGGAGGAATTTGTAGTTGACTGCTGATTTGAGTCTGTCTGAGTCTTCATCTGATTTAGATTCTTTGTTTTCTTATTCTTGGACTTGTTCATCTTCATCTTTAGTTGTGTCTTCTGTAGAAGACTCATTATTGTATACCTCTCTTGCTGGGATTCCTTCGTCGATTTTTACATCAATATAGTCAACCATTTTATGCAGCCTCTTATTATAGCATCTATATCCTTTATTGTTTGTAGCATACCCTAAGAAGATACCTTCATCATCCCTATCATCATATTTTCCGAGGTTCTCATCATTATTCTTTATGTAGCATTTACTCCTAAAGACTCTGAAGTGTTTGATTGAGGCAGGTCTTCCAGACCATAATTCATAAGGTGTCTTGTCACTTTGTGGTATGAGGTGGGCTTTGTTAAGAACATGGACTGCTGTGTGTATTGCTTCTACCCAGTAGGTTTGACCAATGTTCTTCTCATTCATCATTGACCTCACCATTTCCTACACTATTATGTTTTGCCTCTCAACAACTCCATTTTGTTGTGGAGTTCTTGGGATTGTGTATTTTCTCTTGATCCCATGTTCATCGTAGAATTCCTTGAAGTCTCGTGACATAAACTCTCCTCCCTGATATGATCTTACTGCCTTTAACCTCTTGCCTATTTGAGTCTTTGTTAAAGCCTTAAATATTTTAAACTTCTCAAATGCTTCATCTTTTTCTTTGAGAAAGGCAACCCAAATAAGTCTAGAGTAATCATCGATAATCAACATGAAGTAGTTTTCTTTCCCTGTGCCTTCCTGTCTTGATGGTACACATAAATCCATATGAACTAGTTGGAGTGGTTTCT
>CBVK0100189346.1:0-13969 GCA_900067695.1 Picea abies | reverse complement strand
TATAAAGTTTTTTTGTTCTCTGAAATCTATATATATATATATATATATATATATATATATATATATATATATATATATATATATATATATATATATATATATATATATATATATATATATATATATATATATAATGTTACAATGTGGATGGAAAAAGAAATTGCAACTTGAGGATTTAGATGGCACTTCTTAAACACGTGACATTCCTCCAAACCAGCTAGTCTAGGGTGTAAATAAACAAACAAACAAAATTAAATTTTGGTCACATAGTCATTAATTACCAATTTTGCACTACTGTGAGAAAGGATCAGTAGTGGGAGTAATAGGCTCATCGACATCTATATAAGTACCCTCAGTATTAGAAAGCATCGTGATTCATACAACCAAGCTACAAAAAAATTGAGTAAAACCCTTTTAGTTTTGTATGGTTTCTTTCGCCCCGTGTTGGGAGAATTAGTCACATTGCCTTTGTATTTTTTCTCTTCTTGTTCTTTTCTCTTTAAGAACCATTGTAAGCCCCTGATTTTGGAAAGAAGCAATAAAAAGCCTAATATTGAGATTTTATAGTCCCCATCTAGCACCTTCACTATATTTCAAAGAATTGTTGGTTCATTGTGTAATAAGGACCAAGGCACATTACTAATAACTATTGATGAAAATAATGAAATTCAAGCACTTTATTTGTGTTTTCTTCCTACTTCTATCTTATATGTTGTGTTGAATGAAGCAATGGATCTATGTTTTCCTCGCCCATTTGATTTTCAATGCTAAATTAACTAATCAATAAATAGAAAGTAGTATGTTGCTTCTTTTTATGATGCATTTTTCCTTTCTAAGCACTGTGTCTTGTAAATATGGAGTCATGACTAAGGCACCCTTCTATGTTGGGTTAATGAACACTACTTTTTGTAGTCTAATAATTTTCCCTTTCACCATTTATAAAGCTAACATAAATCACCACAATTGTAGAGATAGTTTTATGGCGCCATGTATCTCTGTAATAAATATAGTCGAAGCTTTAGTTAAAAAGGTTGTTCTAGGCTGACAAACCAGTAAAAATTACTTTAGGGTAAATGAGGGTACCACCCCCCTAGCCAAAGTACTAGTTCGAAGGCCTAAAGTGGTGCAAGAAGGCGCTCCTACACATTATGCACCAACATTGACACCCTAAGTGAGAGAGAGGGGAACAACCTAGGGGACAACATATAATATACAATTTGCTAAAGTAACATGGGGGACAACAAACAGTATACAGTTTGCTAAAATAACATGTTGCAAAGATCAAGTTAATGTTCTATAGATATCGATAGATATAATTGTTGTTGAATATTAAAAAGTGCATGTTTTGTACCATGTTTGGCGTCTTGTTGGTGCATATAAGATGCAAGGAGGGATTGTTGGTTCATCCTACTAAGATCTCAGTAATTGTCAATTGTCTTGCACCCAAGACTATATCATCATTACATCATAAAGTGCTACTGCGAATTTATCGAGGAGTACATAGAGTTGATAGTATTGATGGAGGAATTATTGTGTAAAGGATTGTCACTTTTATGGACAACAACTTGTGAGGCAGGGTTTACAAAATTTAAGCAACGAATGGAAACTAGACCAATTCTAGTTTTTCCAAATAGGAGTAATTTTCATGTACATATGGATGTATCTAACATCACACTAGGAAATTTTATGGCACAACTCATGGTAGGAACACTAGATCACTCGGTATATTTTGTCAGCGGGAAATAGCCACGAGGTGAGCATAATTATACTACCACAAAATGAAAAGGATTGACCATGGTGTATGTGTTCCAAAAGTTCAAGCATTATCTCCTAGGTTTCCCATTTAAATTTTTTACAGATTACTCTATATTGAAATATTTGGTCAACAAGATCATGTTGGAAGGTCAAATATGTCGATAGTTATTGTTATTCCAAGAGTTTGATTTTGAAGTGGTAGTGAAGCTAGGAAAGTAGAATGTTGGACTCAATCATCTTTCTTGAATATAAAACAGGGAAACTATGTGGACAATTGATGAACTGCATAATGTTGATCTATTTCATGTGGAAGTTCTTTCAAACTTCTTCATGAAGATCATTGAATTACTTAGTTTAGGTTCAGTTCCCAGGGATTATAATCAGGATTAGCTAAGGCAAGCAGTTGTACACATGGAAAATTATTAGTTGATAGCGAAGTAGTTGTATAAGTTAGCAATAGATGGGATTCTGCCTAGATGCATGTTGGGTCATGAGTGACCAACGGTGCTTTGGGAAGCCCATCATGACCATAGTGGTGTACATTATGGGGGAAATCCTATTGCATGAAAGGTGCCATGGGTAGGGTTATGGTGATCGACTCTTTTTTTAGATGTTGCAGAATATGCAAAGCAGTGTGATGTCTACCAACGCATAAGACGACCCTTGCAAGGGATGGAATTTCACTAGCCTATTATTCTTTTCAACATTGGATAGTGAATCTTATTCAACCTATTAATCCATGATGCATTATTCAGGCATTACATATATCATCACTTCCACTAATCATTTGACATGTTGGGGAAAGGATGCATCAACCAAAGATTGCTCAATGAATATTATTGCTAGGTTCATTGTTAAGCATATCGTCACAAGATTTGGAAGCCCATGTAATCTCACCTACAATTAGGTTCAACATTTTATTGTGGGATCAATGGTTGTGTTGGTAAAGGAATTCATTTTCCATCGCCACAAAATGATGTTTTGTATCGTCCACAAGCTAAGAATACGACATAGGAATTTAACAAGAGTTTGGAACACAGATTGACGAATGTGTGCTAGGTCAATAGAGATGTCTAGGATGAAAGAATTATGATCGTTATATGAGCCTATTGGACAAACTTTAAAACCTTAACTAAGCACATGATGTTCAATTTGGTGTATGGCTCAAAAGTGGTGATGTCATTGGGATATCTAATACTAAGCCTATGTGTAGGCATAGCCACACAAATGTCATAATTGCAATAGTTATAAGATAGGTTGGATATGCCAATACATTTAGAATAACACGGGTTTTTGGCAAGGTACCATCACATGGTACAAAGTAGGTTCCAAAAGGCATGGCATGATAAGCATATTAGGAACAAATAGTTTGAACAGAGAAATCGATGTATGCTAATTTGTGATTATAAATTTTGGAAACATCCCAACAAGTTGAAGATGCGTTAGTAGGGACCTTACATATTGTTCGGATAACTAGAAAGGGTGTGGTTAGATGCCCAAAAAAAAGGGTGATAGATGAAAAACACATGCCTAAAGCCTTATGTGGCCCCAACCTTTGTGGACCCACCTTCAACCCTTTTTTCGGGGGGGTTAGTGTATCATAGTAGAACTCAATTTCAATTTTTATTTATAGCAAGTGCATTTGTGAGAATCGATTTCAATAGTTTAAATTCACACTTAATGTTCATTTTTTGTCACTTTGTAGGTCTAGGAATAAAACAACAAAATATATCCATAGTTATGTAGGCTTAAAAGTACTCTGATGGGAAAAAGCTCTGTGGTTATGGTCTCAATTGGAACTTGGGATTTGTAGATGAGATAGAATGGGTGTTTTGGGAACCATGGAAGCTATAGAGATATAAGACTGAAGAGTAGGGAGTTCGTCTACATAGGGTCAGGTCTTTGTGAGACGGAAGTCATCACATAATAAAATTATATTTGGGGATATTTCTATTTATAGGAAAATCAAGTCTTCTCACCATCATTGCATATATCGGTAGGTGGCAACATAAGAGACTTTTAATGCTTTTAATGTTGCATAGGTCATGCCTAAGTTAGTCAAGTCGCATTTATAATATAGAAATTCATTCCAAAAGGAATGTCTTGTCTTCCATTGATGACCTAATCTAGATAATATTTTTCAAGGATTTAGGTCGGATATACAAGATTGGGTAGAATATCAATGATTAGGACGATGTGTGCTTTTCATGGCGTTGTTGTTGGTAAATCCATTTAAAGCATAATGTTTTAAGCTAAGTTTTGGCAAGAATATAGTGCATTTGAAAGCATAAGATTGGAGCATTATAAGAACTTTAGAGTTGAGTTTGCATCCATTAGGTTTTAAGAGGTTAAGAAGGACAAAACTATTAGCATTGCATCCATTAGGTTTTAAGAGGTTAAGAAGGACAAAACTATTAGCATAAGCTAGATTTGGAAGTATTGGGTTGGAGGATGGAGAAAGTATGCTGGTCTTTTGCGGTGGAACAAAAATTAGGTGGTAAGCGACAAGAGTGATTAAAGGTGGCTTCTGGTATCAAGCAATATTGGAGCATAAGAAGAATTCTACCACACATAGTACAAGTTGTAGGTAGGGGTATGGTGGGTGGCGGGACCTAAAAGAACAAACTGATTGGGGAGAAGGATCCAATCATGGAGGTGTAGAACCCTCTACCTGGATGAGAGACTTGACACATGGGTGCACGTGAGCAAAGAGGAACATCTAAAAGGCTATGTGGAGCAAGTGCATCTAGTGGATTACAATATCCACAAACACATTTTGTTTTGTGAGTTTTCATTGAAAAAATACTCAAAATCAAGGGAGGGTAAAACATAGATTTTTCTACCGTTCAAGCCTTTGTTCAAATTCGATATTAATAGCTTGTTACATGCCCCATGTTTTGGAAACTCTTTGGTGGTGAGAATGTGTGTAAAGATACTATTGTCGTGAACCCATATTGGAGGGATTTTTTTGAACCAGTAGACCCCTATAATGCAAAAATTATCCATGCTCTTATAGAATTCAATCATGGAGGTGTAGAACTCTCTACCTGGATGAGAGACTTGACACATGGGTGCACGTGAGAAAAGAGGAACATATAAAAGGCTATGTGGAGCAAGTGCAGCTAGTGGATTACAATATCCACAAACACATTTTTTTCTATGAGTTTTCATTGGAAAAATACTCAAAATCAAGGGAGGGTAAAACATAGATTTTTCTACCATTCAAGCCTTTGTTCAAACTCGATATTAATAGCTCGTTACATGCCCCATGTTTTGGAAACTCTTTGGTGGTGAGAATGTGTGTAAAGATACTATTGGCGTGAACCCATATTGGAGGGATTTGTTTGAACCAGTAGACCCCTATAATGCAAAAATTATACATGCTATTATAATGCAATATTGGAGCATAAGGAGAATTCCACCACACATAGTACAAGTTGTAGGTAGGGGTATGGTGGTTGGCGGGACCTAAAAGAACAAACTGATTGGGGAGAAGGATCCAATCATGGAGGTGTGGAACCCTCTACTTGGATGAGAGACTTGACACATGGGTGCACGTGAGCAAAGAGGAACATATAAAAGGCTATGTGGAGCAAGTGCAGCTAGTGGATTACAATATCCACAAACACATTTTGTTCCATGAGTTTTCATTGTAAAAATACTCAAAATCAAGGGAGGGTAAAACATAGATTTTTCTACTGTTCAAGCCTTTGTTCAAATTTGATATTAATAGCTTGTTACATGCCCCATGTTTTGGAAACTCTTTGGTGGTGATAATGTGTGTAAAGATACTATTGTCGTGAACCTATATTGGAGGGATTTTTTTGAACCAGTAGACCCCTATAATGCAAAAATTATCCATGCTATTATAGAGTTACTATAAAATAGGGAGGATGTCACTTACACATTCTCAATGCACATGCAAATATCAAAATATGGGACCATCGTAGAGAAGAAAATGGACCCAAGCCTGAAAGATGGTGTGAAAATGGTGAAGTGGGATTGTGCTCTAACCTCCATTAAGAATCTACCAGTTAGCATGGTAGTGTAGCTATTACCTACGAGGGTGTCGCAAACCTACCCAAAGGGGGAATGTTCAAAACAGGTGGTACACGTGGCCAATGTCTGTGTGGGTAGAGTAAATTTGCACTAGGTCAAGTATCTCACAAATGATATCCTCGATAATGTGTTGGATGCGTAGGACTAGAATTGAGACTTTCGTTGTGGGAGTTTTGTTGTTGCTTACATTCTCTTAGTGGGTGGAGATAATGAGTGTTCTACTACCGTAGTGGGATCCATGGGCCAAGTTTTTCGTAGCTAAGTGTGAAGCCCTATTCTATCAATTAGATAGGGCAACGCAGGCCATTATTGTTACTATGTTTGAAAGCTATTGTGAGTCCATGTAGAATATCATTACACAAACTCTTAAGATATCCATGAATATTATTGAAACACATGGTCAAAAAAATCAGTTCGAAGTGGTGAGATATTTCTACCCAATATTTGGATTTGGAATAAACTCTATGTGGAGAGTTATGTGTTCCATGGGTTTTAATGCAAAACAAAACTTTCACCCCTTAACTCAAGGTTTCCTAGATCTTGGCCCAATGAATTTTCATTCGTAGGGTTGTTATGAAAACAAACAACAACAACAACAACAACAACATACAATATTTCAATTCTTAACAACCCCAATCCACTCGGAAATTCAAGAGATAATATACCAAAGTGTTCCAATAAGTTTCAGGTCTAGGGAAATCTTATCATGCATATAATAAATCTGAAAACACTTATGGCAGTTGTAAAAACAACAACAAATCTACCCTTCTATTATTTTATTATAATGTTGAGTCACTTAACATATTCACCCTTAACTTATGTCAAATCAACAAGACATAAAGTGTTGGAAATTACAACCTATGAAGAATATGGATGGTTGAAAATAAAATATGCAATTTACACAAGTATTGGATAGAAGGCAACTTCAGTAATTTGTATAAAGATGAAGTTCATGTATGTACGATAGCTTTATCAAATGACTAGTACAATCCCTTATCTCTCCAAAACCCTATCTCATACTAAGGAGATCAAACAAGCATGCGTCACATGAGCATGTTCGCCAAGGAAATATGTCTCATCTTCTTCTCCTATTCCCCAAGTACAACCTAAGGTTTCAACTCAAAACCCTAATATCCAAATCTCCAAGCGATGAAACCCTAACACTAGTCTTCAAGATTCTCCAACAAGCCCAAGAAGCCTTAGCAACTCCAAGAGAGTGAATGATCAAATACAATAGAAGATCCAAGAGATAGAGAAGAAGCAGTATGCTCTACCTAGTCACATCTCTAACACAAGTGTGATAAGAATGAGTGTTTGGTCATCACCAATGTCTTCTTTACAAGAGAAAACCTTAGTATCTCACAAAGATCAAGCTTCAAACAAATACATTCTCTTTACACTTCATAACTCCTCATAGGTTTTCCTCATGAACTATAGCATCTTCTTTCAAGAAGACAAGTACACAGAAAAGAGTACAATGATGATGATGCAAAAGGACTTTCTCCTTCCTCTCTATATATGAGAGGTACGGAAATCCAATGATACATATGTGGCTCTATGTCCTTACATGAAACATAAAATAATACATGTAGGCTCACACATGTGGAGCACTACACTCCAAGGATACGAATTTTGAGCTCTAAGGTGTTATCATCCATAAGAAAGGCTCCAAATGAAAGGGAGATCCATGAGGTGTGTCTAATGCTCCTCCTACAAGCCTCCAAAGACTCTAAAAATCCTCCCAAGCCATGTACTCAACTGGGTCCACTCCCCATGCATGAACATTGCCACAACCTAGGAATCCCCAAGCCAACTCTAAGACCACATGTGTTTTCTAGGGCTCAATGCTCTCCTCTGATATGAAAAATGTCCCTTCGCCTAAGCAGGGCATTCTCCAAGAAACCAACCATCTCCATGTGGTCATCATGTAGAATGTCACCCAAATTTGGAAGGAGATCTCCAACATTCTAGGGAAGAATATCATGCAAGCACCCAACTGAGATTAAGAACCACTGAGTAAACCATCTGCAATGTGCAAATCCATCATGGGCAATCTCCTAGGTGTAAATCCACCACGAACCATCCAGGAGGTAAAAATACACCATGTACCCCAAATCTCATGAACACACACAAACATGGTGTAAACACTTTTAGAGTAACATCAAAATCTAACACTCTCTATTTAGGAGGAAATTGTTTTTGCCAACACTCGTTGACTCCCTCTACAACTCCACCAAATATACCACCTACAAATTTGTACCTATTGTAGTCATAGGATCAACCATTATCTGCCAAATAGCACACTCTTCCATCTAGGCGTCACACCTCTCCTCCTCAAGATAACTGGAAGGTGTGTAGATCGAGGAAACTAAAGCAACATCACTAGCATATCTCGTAGGAGGAATACTCATCCTTATTGAATATTTGGCCACTCCTACATGCTCTCATGCCTCCTCTAATGTATGGGAAAGCCATCTCAACCTTCTACAAAATGGAGTAATAAAGTAGAGCATATCCACAACCAATCTCACTTCATCTCCCTTTGACTCTAACTCATTTCGAGTCTCTGAATCGGTCTCCAGAACATTAACCTACTCTCTCTCCTCAATCACTAAAGGAAAATCTCGTGAATTGGAAGACCTCACATCCTCATCAAATATCACATCTCTACTCACCATAATCTCCCGCAATGCCAAAATATCAATCATGTAAGCTATAGAAGTATAATTGTATTTGTCAACACAAGATGTTATCACAACATCTCGAACCTCCAAATAACACTAACTACCTATGAATCTGAAGGAACAAAACCATGGATCAAACACCACCATCTCTTAAGTCATCATCATGGATCAAAATCTCTAGACACCATAGCATGATCCACTTAGGACATCCTACAAATATAATCACATATCTGTACAAGACCAAGACATGTGGATCACATATATTAGAGTCACAAAAATATAAATGTGCACAAGTCAACTCCTTAATCCTGAAATTCCAAGCTCGTGGTAGAAATAATAACCCACATAAGGCTATCAACAACATGTGAATATGATAATCCCTCTCACATACCCCAAAACCTATGGCAACCAAAGTAACAAATTGAACTAGGTCAAATGCCTCATCTTGAGAGAATCTTGAAGTAAGAGTACCATCAAATTCAATTCCATTTGTTTGAGAAAATCCATCAACATTGCCTTTGTACTCTACAACATTCCCATCAATTGCAAACTTGAAATCAATTATTGAACAAATAATGAGGTTTTGAGGCTACTTCCATTACATCCCACCATGCATGTGCCTCTTAAAATCTAGAAGGCTCTTCCAACCTCTCGTTGGGATGTATGAGTGCCATTGGATATATGAGTAACATGTAAAGGCCACCCTCTCTCACCCTCTAGCCAAAGTCCTTAGACTAGCTAAAAAACAATCATTGATGGTGCACTATAGTCCCTTAGATACAACTCTCCACGGTACATCTATCATATAAGACACTGAAAGAAGATTCTTCTTCAACCTAGGAACAAATAAAACATAATCCAACTTAAGAAGATCACCTAAAAAAATTTGAAAGAAAGTGGAGTCAAATCCTTTCATAGGGTAAGTAGTATCATCACCAAGCTCCACATTCAGGACTCCTTCTTACTTTTTAAATCTGTTGAATAATGACCAATCACATGTCATATGTCTCAAAGCTTCATTGTCCACATACCATCCAACACTAGACATAATGTTAGGGGATGCGAAAGAGACCATATTTATATCCATCTTGAAAAATCTGCAATATGAAGAAGATCCTCCACCCATCATAGGTGAAAACACATAGGCATTTATTGAAACAAATCAACCACCTATCACAAATCCTCTTGGGAATCACACTTGTTGAAATAAAACCATACAAGCCAATAATCACATAGATCTACCACCAATCATTGACAACCCCTGGAACAAATGAACCACTTATCATAAGTCCTCCTATGCATGACACCTACTAAAAATCTATCTATAATAGCCATCAATGTAATAGATCCATCACCTATGGTTTCACAACACAACAACCTTAATGAGGTTAAGTACCTTTCCTAGGTAATCTTTAGCTAAAATACCATCTCTCTCTTGCACCTAGAGTGATCTCAACCACAAGAACTTTGATACAATGTGGAAAATTTTGTGTTCTAAATCTTGTAATACAAAACAAAAAAATTACCTATTAACTAGAGTTTTCCCTAATCTTAACCCTGTGAATTTTAGCCTTGGGATTGTTATGAAATATAAACAAAACAACAACAACAACATATAATATTTCAATGCTCACCAACCTCGGTCCATTAGCCAAATCAAGAGATAGGATGCCAAAGTGTTCCAATAAGTTTCAACACTATAGGGCAATCTTATCACACATGTAATAGATTTAAAAACACTTATTATAGTTGTAAAAACAACAATAAATATGCCTTTATATTCTTCAATTATAGTGTTAAATCACTTAACATATTCACCCTTAACTTATGTCAAATCAGGGAAACATATAATGTTGTAAATTACAACCCATGAAGAATATAGATGGTTGAAAATCAAATATGCAATTTACACAAGTATTAGATAGTTAAAAAACTTCATTAATATGTATAAAGATGAAGTTCATGAACATATTATAGCTTTATCACAAGGCTAGTACAATCTTTTAGCTCTCTCAAACCCTAGCTAAAAAACCAAGAAAACCCTAGATCACACCAAGGAGATCCAACAAGCATGCATCACACAAACATGTCCTCCAAGGCAAGACATCTCTTGTACTTCTTCTCTTCTCTTCTCCAAGTACAACCTAGGGTTTTATCTCAAAACCCTAAATATCCAAATCTTCAAGGGATGAAACCTAATCGTAGTCTTCAAGATGATCCAATAAGCCCAATAAACCTTATCAACTCCAAGACAGACAAAGATCAAGTATAGTAAAATATCCAAGAGAGAGAGCAAGAGAGACGAAAATTGGTGTGTTCCTCCTGGTCATATCTTTGACACAATCATGATAAGAATGAGTGATTCATCATCACCAATATCCTATTCACAAGAGAAAACCTTATTATCTCACAAGGATAAAGCTCCAAACAAAGACGTCCTCTCCAGACTTCATATCTCCTCCTAGGGTTTCCCCATGAACCTTAATGACTTCCTCCAAGAAGACAAGTACAAAGAAATGAGTATAATGATGATGATGTGAAATGACTCTCTCCTTTCTCTATATATGTGAAATTTAAGGTATTTCAACAATACATATGTGGGCCTATGCCCTTATAAGTAATCTATAATAATACATATAGGCTCATACATGTGGAGCGCTACACTCCAAGGGTACACATGTCAATCTCCAAGGTGATGTCATCCATAAGCAAGGCTCCAAATGCAAGGGTGCTCCATAAGGTGTGTTTGATTCTCCTCATACAAGCCTCCAAAGACTCCAACAATCCTCCCAAGCCATGTACTCCACGAGGTCCACTGCCCTTGCATGAAAATTGTCGCAATCCAGGCATCCCCAAGCCAACTCTAAGACTACATGCAGGTGATCAAACTACCCTATGTTGTCCAGGGTTGGATCCCCTCCTCTAGGATGCCAAACACTCCTCCTCATGATCAAGGTGTTGTCCAAGCAAGGAACCATGTCCATGTGGACATCATGTAAAACATCGTCCAAGTTGTTAGGAGATCTTGAATGCCCTAGGGAATAATATCATGCAAGCACCCAATTGAGATCAAGAAACCATTGAGTAAGTCATATCCCATGTGCAAATTCATCACATACCATCTTTCATGTGCAAATCCACCATGGACTATTTAGGGGTTGTACATACACCATGTACCCCAAATCTCATGAACACCCCCAAACATGGTGTAAACACTTTCAAAGTAATGTCGAAAGCATGTGTGTGTTCCATTGCCATAGTCATAAATCCACAAGTGAAGTTTGTTACATCTAAGTATGAAGTATTGTCATGTTCATCAGATAGGGTGATGCATGTTGTTATCAATACTATGTTCGAAAGCCATTGTCGGTCCATATACAACATCATTACATAAAATTGCACGATCTCTATGGAGATTTATTGAGACACGTGGTTGGAAATATCAATTTGAAGTGGTGAGACACTTCTGCCCAAGATTTAGATTTGGCACAGACTCTATTCACAATAGTAAAGCAAACAAAGCTCCATGCAGATGACAGGATGGAGGCATTAACCAAGACTATCTTGAAAGATGAAGAAATGACATAGATAGTAGTGGTAGAATGCACCCATAAAATCTAGGACATTGTGGGATGGACACCAGTGTTTGATGAGTTCAACTAGTTTAGGGATGCAAATATCAAATAATTCCTTGATTTGTAACCTCTTTTTGAGTTGTAACAAACATGAACCAACTTAAGAACGAGTTGGAAGGTCTGGCTAGGGAGTTGTTGTGGCCTAGTTTTGTCTAAGTATCAATGTAGAGACGAAGTCAACAAAAGATGAATTTGCAGAGGACTAGAAGTCACAAAATCCTAAGTATGTGAATCCACATAAGCTTGGGTACGCAGAGTCCAAGGAGTTGTCTTATACATCTTTTACACCTAGTCTCTTCGACCCCTTGCAGATGCTTCTAAAAATGCATATCCTTTTGTAAAAGTGGGTTACAACTAGAAAATTATTTGTTATATTCATGAATCTTATCTAACTGCCTAGATATATACGAGGATTATAATGTAACAAAGAGAGGTTATTACATATTTGAGTTAGTAGTTGTTGGAGTTAATGTGGGACTTATACTCTATTATGATTTTTTTGCCCGAGTTGTTGTGTGATTCTAAATTTGCTAATACAATAGAGAACAACTATGCTCATGTATATGTGTTTGTGATATATCTCAATTATTTGTATATTATTGTCTTCATTGTGCTTGTTGTTACTTATGCTAGTTTGAATGAATGTGATATAGGGATAAGTAATGGATTATGCACCCCCAAAAAATATGTAATACTTTGCACATTATTCACATGGAAACTATTATACACACCTTGGGTGAGACCTCCTTCCTTCTAGAAGGTTGAATATGTCAGCACATTATACTACATTGGACACCTTTTGTGCACCCCGGGTTTGTTATATAGGTTACACAATTTGAGGCACAATATAAATGGGACATACTGAGACGAATAGAGTCAAGAATAAACAAAGGGCAATGTTGAGATAACCATGAAAGAAGGTTAAGCTAGACAAGAAATTGGAGGTGGATGGGAGATGTGGGGGTTGAGGGGTGTGGCTATGAGAGTTGACTACAATGTTCAAATTCCTCTCCCACAACACAATCTTCCACAAAACCAAACCTTGAAAAAAAAACATAAACGTGCAAACCCATAAACTTGGAAATTGCCATTAAAGATGCAACACCATGTTTTCCCCCATGACTATAATTATGACTAAGACTTCAAACATAGTTACCAACTTAACGAGAACTCTACAGAGTTCTCATTTTTAGGGGGGTCAAGTTTTTTACCCCGTTTTTAAAAATGGTGCTACTTGTAGCACCCCCCTCCCTTTTTAGGTGGTTTTTTGATATTTTATTTTTTTTGATACATAAGGTTTCCACTTTTTTGTTTTTAAATGCTAGTATTTTCATTTATTTTCAAATTGTTCAAATATATATATATTTTTTTCTCAACTATGTTTTTTCATCTATTTTCAAACTTTTCTATTTTTTATTTTTTATTTTTATTTTTATTCAATGTTGTTTTTAATCATATTTCTATGCTCCATCCATTGTTAAAAATGTTGTACACCATTTTTTTTTTTAAATTAAGATTTTTCATATAATTATGTGTTCTTAATTAAGTTATAGTTCCATACTTTTTAAATATAGTGGAAAATATTATTTTTAACACATTGTTTTACCTTTACTTCAATACATAGAAAATAATTGTAGTTTATCAAAAAGGATATAATTCAATTTTTTTGGATTAATTAAAAACTTAAAAAAAAAAAAAAAGAATTGAAATTAATAAAAAAAAAAATTAAAAACAAATTTATATTAAAAAAAATCATTGAAAAAAAACTTAAAAAAATAAAGAAGAAAAAAAAACCATAAAATTAAAAATATATATATAAAGTAAGAGAAAATGAAA
>CBVK0100189345.1:0-13970 GCA_900067695.1 Picea abies | reverse complement strand
GCCAGCCCGCTCAGAGATGTGTATAAGAGACAGCTCTTCCGGTCTTAGCACCTCTCCACTCTCAAAATGAGATCTCTCTATCTCTTCTACCTGAGGTGCTCTTAGCGCTTCCCTCCAAGATTTACCTACTCTAATTAATTTACAATCAATTACAATAAATGGGCTGTCTAGTCTGCTATCCAGAACTAGATCTCAGCCAGATCTACCATAAAGGCCGATCCTAAACACCGCCTGAATAAGCACGGCTTCCTATGGCTCACTAGCCTAAACCATTTTATTACATTCAATACAAATATAAATGAGGCTGCGCCTCCCTTCATCCTTTGAATGCATGCACTCTGACGTGGCTGGCTGGCTGGCTGAATGGAGAGATGCTCCTACATCACCTGGACATTTGGTACAAAAATTCTATTCTTGTGCAACAATGTTTTATCTATTCCCAAGCTATAATTATCCACCTTCTGTGGCATCTTACCTGCTGCAGCTTTTCTACCACTTCTCTGTACTGCAGGTCTGCATTCACAGCCTCCAAAATTTTTCTTTTAATATCAGTCTAGTACATGTTAATGGTTGTAGCATGTAGTTCATGCACCCTCTTGCTGAGTGCATCAACCACTTTGTTCTCTTTCCCCTTGATATGATTTATATCAAAGTCATATTCGCTCATAAATTCTAACCATCTGCTTTGCCTAGCATTTAGATTTGGCTGATCAAATAAATATTTCAATCCATTGTGGTCTTTTCTTAGCTCGAACCTTTTCCCCTTGAGGTAGTGTCTCCATTTCCTCAAAGCATGTACTATGGTTTCCAACTCCAAATCGTGAGTGGCATAGTTTCTATCATGCTCCTTCAAATTCCTTGATTCATAACATAACACAAATCCATTTTGACTGAGGAATCCACCAAGCCCTTCACTACATGCATCTGTGCATACAATGAAGTCCTCATCTCGGTCTGCAATCCTTAGTATTGGAGCACTTGTCAATACTTGTTTGTTTCAAGTGTTGGAAACTCTTTTCACAATACAACGTCCATTGAAACTTCACCCCATTTCTTTGCAAGGAAGTGATTGGGTGTGCAATCCTTGAGAATCCTTCAATAAATCTCTTGTAGTAGCCTACAAGACCCATGAATGATCTCACCTTTGTCACATTCTTTGGCACTATCCATTCACTAATGGCTTCTATCTTCTCAGGATCCACTACTCTCCCATCCTTTGAAATGATATGACCCAAACAGTGAATTTGTTTCTAACGGAATGAGCACTTGCTCAATTTGGCATACAATTGATGTTCCCTTAATACTTGCAACACCATCCTCAAATGATGTTCATGCTATTATTATGTCTTAGAATATATAATAATGTCATCCAAAAAGACAATGAAAAACTTGTCTAAATATTCTCAGAAAACACCATTCATTAAGCACATGAAAACAACTGGTGCATTCAACAACTCAAATGGCACCACTGTGAACTCATAATGACCATACCTTGTCCTGAAGGCGGTCTTGTTGATATCTTCTTCTTTAACTATTACCTAATGGTATTATTATTTGAGATCTATCTTTGAAAAGATCTTTGCATCTTTCAATTGATCAAAGAGGTCATCAATCCTTGGCAGAGGATACTTGTTCTTAACAGTCACTTTGTTCAACTGTCTGAAATCAATGCACAGTCTTAATGTTCCATCTTTATTTTTCACAAACAAGACTGGGGATCCCCAAGGTGACACACTTGGGCATATATACCCCTTATTTAGAAGTTCTTCAATCTACATTTTCAAATCCCTCAACTCTGGTGTACTCATTCTGTAAGGAGTCTTTGACACTGGAGTTGCTCCAGGCACTAGATTTATGGAGAAATCAATATCTCTCTTTGGGGGTAGTCTAGGTACTTCCTTGAATACATCTTCAAATTATTTCAGGACTACATAATCTTCCAAATTTGGCACCTTATCTTTAGGTGTCTCTCCTATATGAGCTGCAAATATTTGACACCCCTTTCTGTAACATTTCTTGAGCTGCAACGCTGAAACTTCTCTAATGGTTACTGCCCTGGGAATTCCCTGCACCTTCCTTTGGTTTCCTCCCTCATATAAGCAAGTAAATTCTTTGTTATGATAGTCTAAGAGAGCATGATGTGGGTCTAACCAATCCATCCCAATTAGATAGTCATAGGAACCTAAAGGCACAATGTTCAAATCTGCCTTGGTGTTTAGCCCATTCATGTCCATAAGACATGACTTAACCATCTCGTTAACTTTTCTCTTGGCTCCTGTATCCATTTGTACCAACCAAGATTTTCCATGCTTGGTTCTTGGCAATTGCAAACTTTCCACCATCTTAGGATCTATCCTGAATCAATTAAAATAGCAATGGTTTGGTTGTTAATCATACCTTCCACTTCAATCATGTGTGACTAATACTCTGCTTGCTTGTTATCCAGGGCTACATAGATCCTTGGCACATTTCTGCCCATGTCCTTCACTGTTTCAGCTTGCTATACATTGTGAGAAGTCCTTCCTTTTTCACCTCTGTGAGAACAATCTTTGAACCTATAATATCCTTTACAACCCCAACATTGAATAGGTGGCTGTCTTGGCCTCTGATCCCATGTTTCAATCGCTCTGGGTTCTCTAGGATTTTTCTGTCCTTGTGGATTATTTCTGAAGAATGGTGGCTTATTCCCTTTCTTCCTCTGATCCATCTTGAATTTATTTTTGTCTTCCCAAGTCTTTTGGAAAGTTGGCCTTGCCTTCTACTAATCATAAAGTCATTTAGCCCGCCTTATGGTCTCTTCCAAAGTCTTAGGATCATCATACTATATTTTTTCACTGATGAACGATGGCAATCCACTCAAATACCTTTGAATTTTAACTGTCTCATCCTTGATGAAGGAGACATACTTCAACAGTTCTAGAAACCTTCTCTCATATTCATCTATGGTCATACTTCCAAGCTTGAGTTCAAAGAACTCTTTCATTTTCTTGTCATAATATCTCTTAGATAAGTATTTCTTCTCAAAATACTTCTTGAATTCCTTCCATGTGACACTTTTCTCTTTAATGTGTTGCAATTGTACAAGCTGATCCCACCACATGGATGCCTTTCCCTTGAGTTGATAGATGGAAATTCTTCCCTCTGCATGAGGAGAATAATTATGTAGTTGAAAATACTTTCTCATGCCTAGCAACCATGTTTCTGCATCTTCATCCTTCTTGTGCTCACCATCAAATGTGGGAGGTTTGATTTTGTTAATTTCTCCTCGTAGCTCATCCACCCCAGACCTCTTATGCCTTCTAAAACGGGATGAACTTGAGTTGTTGCCTGCTCTCTTGTTGGAATGCCTCAGGGAGTGGTGATGTCTGCTAACACTCCTTGCTCTTATTTTCTCATCATGAGACTTGTGACTTATAGATTTACTTGAGTCACTCTCCTTATCCAATTTCTATTCTATTCTGTTCAAGCCCTTCAATAAATTCATGTTGAAGTCATCCTACTGCTCCTTGGATTTCATAATCCTTTCATTATAGGATTTATGGCTTTGGACATCCTTCTGCAAATTTTTAGTGGTCTCTACCATATTCATGTTTTCATTCTATTCATCTCCATGCCCATTGGAGTTTGTCCCTTCGATGCTCAAATGGAAATCCATTCCTCTGTTCTCATCGTGCTGACTGTAATTTTCATGTGCTTCTTCCATTTGTATGGACTCTGCACTGATCTCATCTGAGCTAGTTGTTGTTAATTCTGCAAAAAGTGTAGCCATAAAAAATTATCAGGATAACTTAATTCAACAATTCAAGAATAATATGAAGCATTTCGGTTCTATATATATATATCAGAATTATTTCTTCTGGTTCCCTGGTGTTATCACCGTGACCAATTTTTAGATAAGACCCAAGTCTTGAAAATTTAGCAAAAAATAATTCATCACGCAGAGATGCATCGAGGTGAAAGGCGGCTTGCCAAAACCACTTTTTCCAAAGTCCTGCTGTCACGCGGTTGAATATGTCAAATCCACCATTCGTGGGACGGGCGATGGCTAGTCAGATCACCCCATCTCCCTTGTTCAGTACTTCACAACTGTATGACGTCAGATGAATGCCGCCAGGTAACGAACTCAAAAGCTTAATCATTTGAACAGATTAGCCGAGCATGGAAACCCATCATACTTGTGCAAAAATCTGTCAGTGATTCATGATTGAGACTCTATAACTACCAACTCTCGGGTATGGAAGCATCATCTTATCCATTAACGGGGTAGTCTCCAAACTGGTTCGACCTTCTCATCTCTGTAAAAGTATTTCAATGTCCACAAAACTAAGGTATATGGACCCAGCTAAATCCAGTGAGACTGGTTATTTGGACAACATGCTAAATTTTCCTGTGTGTAAGGAGGAAAAGGTAGTCCCGCAGATCCTAGTGACTAAATTTCACACAAAAACTGTTATAGACTCGAGATTGGAAGTCAGGATAAATCTAATCATGAGAGATCTAGTCATCAATAGACCAGCTGCTAAGAAGAAATGGAGCAAGTGCCAGAAGAAGGAAGCCATAGCTGAAGCGGCTAAAAGTGTCAGAGAGAATCAACCAGTATGGTTAAACACTTTAAAGGAGAAACTCGTCAAGCTGAAATGAGCCTTCAAATATAATTTAGTACATTTCAGTTATTTTTGGACAGATGGTAGCAGAGGTAAGGGACTCTGGAGATGATAGACCTGTTCTTAAATGGTCCCTTTTTGTAACTTATTTCTATTTTTAGAAATATGCAGAAGCCCGATCATTTTCGAATTCTATAAATATGTCTGCCCTCTGTATCGAAATACTTTTTTTAATTTTGGAATTAACATGAATATATATAACTGTAGAAGCAGATTTTGGACTATTTATGAAAAGAATCTAATCTGGTGGTGATCAGAGTCTTGTTTTCTTTCATAGTATGCGCTTCTTATAAGCTTATATTTCACTTTCATCTGTTTGAATTGGATAAATATGAAATCCACCTTGAATTCATTTCAAATAATGCTCCGTTACAGTTGTGTGTTTCTTTTCTTTCCTCTCATACCATATAAATTTTCTATTAAACTCAGACTCATATCTGTAATTAGCCTTTCAAGCAACTTCACGCTCACAAAATTCAACCCGTACACTCACATTTAATGTGCATAGCAACACCACAAGGTATTTTGTGCTTCCGTGCACCTAACTCCACTATGCATTTCTTCTCCGTTGTGCCAATAACTTGTGCACACTACTTTTGCATTGTGCACCGATATTCACTGTGCACAGTTTTGGTTCTTTCACTGATATCCATTACACCATGACAAGTTCAACATGGCCCCACCATGCACAATAATCCACATGTACCATTGACTACACTGTCGCGAGACATTTTATACTCATATTGTGTGCGCACTAACCAAATTCTTTTGTATTTTGTGATACTACACACACCATGTGCATCATTTACAATGTGTGTGCTCACCATGCAATACTAATTTTAGCGCGTGTATGTGCACACAATACTCTTCCGTGCGGTGCCACAATTTACCGCGTGTACCGCACGCCAACATTTTCTGTGCAGTACCAAAATTTACTACGCACGCCTGCGCTTGGCCACTTCGAAATAAATCCTCTGATACTTTATGTAATGTCACCTCAATTTGACTTGTTTGGCCCATTCAGCTTCAGTGTCAAAAACTGTGCTCTGATACCATACTGTAACGTTCCCCCTTGACCACCCATAGGCCTGGGCCACACTACACTAGAGAACTCTTACCATTCTCTCATTGCAGAACTTACTGAACATACCCAATATTCAACTGAGTGTGCCACATAAATATACAATAAAGAAAAACATACATATACACACAAACATATATATATCTTGAACTATATGCAATTATAACATATACATACAACACTCTTGCGGAAGTGTTACATATAAAACGTAACAAACAATACATTATGTAAATGCATGAATTCACATTGTAATAACAATAGACACAGACATGCAACATATACAGGGTAATACCCATAAACATACAGACGGTTATAATCACACATATGATAAACCCATAAAATAAACACATAATTAACAATGCAGCATGTAAATTTATCACACAATTGGTACTTATCTTGGTAAGAATGTCACCAACTGCGTGCAAACCATCCACAAACCTCCCATCCTTAGACTACACTGTTCATCACTCTCAACAGTGAGTCACCCCCAAGATGGGACTAAACTCCACCCGGGTAAAGGGGTTCCTAACTAGGCCAAAGGCTCATAGATAATCAGGAAAGACTTCGTCTCAGGTGCTCACTCAACTAACAACCTACATTCTGTCACTCCCCACATGCCTGTCCCACCCAAGGAAGTGTGCTCCTTCTCTTCTCAACAGTCCTTTGGCTGCCCCACTTCCCTTCTAGGGCTTCAGCAACAGGTCAGACAAGAAGTCTCAGAGCACTGTAGCCGCAGTTTAGCACCTTCAAGAATCGATCCCCAACAATTCTCTCACTCAGAGAATCTCTCACAGGCCTGACAACCCACCTCTTCAATCCCACTCCCAAGATAACCAGGTACACCAACAGGAAAACGACTATGGAAATAGGCTCAGACACAGTGATGGGAATGCATATCAGGTAATTGACTACGAGAGTGAAGAATGGTCATGGAGTCATGGCTGAAAGATCGAATGAAATGTGGAACACATGCCCCCCCTGAATGATGGGTGTGTGTAAATGGAAAAGATACCTAAATGAACTAAGTCTCAACAATATGTATGCATGTCCCCAACTTGATACTTGTCATGTTGGAAACTACTTTGATCCACTTGTCCCCTACTTTAGGACTTAGGATAAAATAGTTATCCATACTTTATGTTTTAAGAAATATTAATTTAATATTCCTTTTTGGCTTAAGCTCTCTAGCTTAGACCTTTCCCTTAACATTTGGCCCTCCCTTTCCCTGACTGGTGAAGTTTAGTCCCCCATCTCTTTTATCATGGTCGGTCTGCGCACAACGATGTATTTTATATTAATCATGAGACATATACAAAATAGGCGCATTGGCCTTAAACATCTAGGCACTTTGCCCTAATTCCAAAACATAAGCATCTCAGCTTATAATAACTGGCTCACCAGCCTATAATACATATCATGTACACAAAGGTTCGTTGACCTCTATACTACACGTAATTTAGTTGTTGCGTGCACTTTAGTTACTGTGCGCACTTTAGTTACTGCGTGCATTTTAGTTACTGTGCGTGGTATCCGGGAATGTGCATACTACATCACTTTACTGCGTAGTACATGCACACACTATGCCATGAAAGGTGCATTACAAAATGATGTCAACACAACTCACCGCTTAAGTACACTTTCATTACATTTATAATTGGGTTCGACTGAGGAATATTACATCATGCTTGCGGCAAATGCATCCCACGTCTTGGGAAGACCATTGAGTACTATGTTTACCAATTCCTTCTCTGAAATGATCTCTTCAATAGCTTGTAGTTGATCTCTTAACTAGGAGATCCTCACAAAGTGTGATGTTATGCTATCATCATCATTCATCTTCATGTCACAGAGCTCATTCTTCAGACTCATTATTTGTCCAATGTTTCTGACTGAGAAGAGGTTTGTTAGGGCATCGTACATATTATTCAATGAGTCAATATGGGATATGTAGAGTATCAAGTGGTATTTTATAAATTCCACTATAATACTCATGGCATTGATGTCACCGTCTTTGAACTTCTCCATAACTACAATTTTTTGTGGTTCCTTCTCTTTTCCTTTTTCAAACTCTGGTTCTACGATCTTTCCTTTCATGATATCCAACACTTTATTCTTGGCAAGGATGAGGTCAATCCTTGTCTTCCACGCTCTAAAGTTAGAGGCTCCATCTAACTTGTTTTCTAACTTCATCGAATAAGTCATGGCTTCTTTGACTTGGTCAAACCCTAGATTTGACCAAAAACTCAAACTTGACATCTTGGCTTGCTAAGAGTACCAGTAGATGCGCTAGGCTAAGGCACATTGATCCATCTCAAAATTAGGTCAATTTCTTCATTTAAGGTGCCTCAATGAGAGGATTAGGTTTTCTACAACTGCACCTACTAGTAACCTTAGCGACAATGCTATGGTGACTACTCCTGCTAGTAACCCTAGCAGCAGTTCTTCAACAAGATTAATATCCTTACGACTATGTTTCCTTCCAGCGTTTAGACTGAATGAAAGAGGTGTGGGCCCATATCTTGTTATAATATAATGTATGTTCTTCTATAAAAGCATTTCAGTGTCCACAAAATTGAGGTACATGGACAAAGCTGTATCCAAAGAGACTGTTTATTTAGGCAACATGGTAGATTTTCCTACGAGTAAGAAGGAAAGGGTAATTGTGCATATCTTAGTGACTAAATTTCACACAGAACCTGCTACAGTCTTGAAATTGGAAGTCAGGATAAATCCTATTATGAGAGATCTAGTCATCAAAAGGCAAGTTGTTAAGAAAAAACAGAGCAAGTGACAGAAGAAAGAAACCATAGCTAAAACGGTTGAAAGTGTTGGAGAGGATCAACCAGTCTAGTTAGATACTTTAAAGGAGGAGATCGCTAAGCTAAAATGAGTCCTTGAATAAAATTAAGTACATTTCAGCAATTTTTGGATAGATGGTAGCAAAGGTAAGGGACTCCAAAGATGATAGACCTGTTCTTAAACAGTCCCTTTAAAATAGGAAAACTGATATTTTAAATCATTCCCTTTTTGTAACTTTGGGATTAAAATGAATATATAAATGCAGAAGTGGATTTTGGACTATTTATGACAAGATTCTAACTGGTGGTGATATGAATCTTGTTTTCTTTCATAGTATGCGTTTCTTGTAAGCTTATATTTCGCTTTCATCTGTTTGAATCAGAGAAATATAAAACCCAGAATTTATCTCTGAGATGCTCTCGGCTTAGCAATTTAAACTATATTTATTTATTCTCAAACCAACTTTGAATTCATTTAAAATAATGCTCCGGTGCAGTTGTGTGTGTTTTTTTTCCTCTAATACCATGCAATTTTTCTATTAAACTCAGACTCATTGCCTTCCAAACGACTTTGCACGCACAAAAATTCAACCTGTACACCCATATTTATCGTGCTTCCGCTCACCTATATCCACTATGCAATTCCTCTTCGTTGTGCCAATAACTTGCACGCACTACTTTTGCGTTGCGCACCAATATCCACTACGCATAGTTTTGGTTCTTGCACTGATACCTGTTGCACATAGTTTTTGTATCACGCACTGATATTCCACATGCTTTTCGCTCCATGCATTGCACCATGCCAAAGTTCAATATGCCCCCACCACGCATAATAATCTACGTGTACCATTGACTACACTATCGCGAGACAACTTATACTCATGCTGTGCACACACCAACCAAACTCCTTTGTGTTTTGCAATACTGCGCACACCACGTGCACCATTACTATGTGTGTGTTTTGCAATACTGCGCACACCACGTGCACCATTACTATGTGTGTGCACACTGTGCAATGCTAAATTTAGCACGTGCATCTGCACACAATATTCTTCCGCGCAGTGCCACAATTTATTGTGCATACTTGTACACCAACATTTTCTGCACGGTGCCAAAATTTACCGACGCGCTCGCATGCCAACATTTTACATGGACGCTCCGTGACTTGAAATTTGGCCACTTAAAAATTAATCTTCTGTGAATATTCTCTTCAACTGAACCTTTCCGGCCCATCCAGGCTCAGTGTTGGAACTGATGCTCTGATACCATATTGTAATGTCCCCGACCACCCATGGCCGAGCCACGCTACATGAGGGAACACTTTCATTCTCTCACTGCGGAAACATACTGTGACATACCCAGCACCCAACTGAACTATGCCACATAAAAAATTTCTAACTGCATGCATATACACACACGCATAAATACATATCGAACTGCATGCAATTAAAATAGACATACACGCAGAACTCTTGCGGAAGCTTTATATATAAAATGTAATAGAAAAACAACTACATTCTATAAATATACGATTTCATACTGAAATAACAGTAAATCTAGTCATGAAGCAAACACAGGAAATACCCATGAACATACAGACAGTTATAATCACACCTATGATAAACCCATAAATAAGCATGTAAATAACAATGCAGCATGTAAATGTATCACACAATAGGTACTTATCTTGGTAAGAATGTCACCAATTGTGTGCAGACTGTCCATGAACCTCTCATCCATAGACCACACTGTTCATCACTCTCAACAGTGATTCACCCCTGAGCTGGGACTAAACTCCACCCAGGTAAAGGGGTTCCTAACCAGGCTAAAGGCTCATGAATAATAGGAAAGACTCTATCTCAGGTGCTCACTCAACTAACAGCCTACAGTCCATCACTCTCAACAGTGAGTCACCCCCGAGATGGGACTAAACTCCACCCAAGGTAAAGGGTTCCTAACCAGATTAAGGCTCATGAACAACAAGAAAGACTTTGTCTCAGGTGCTCACTCAACTAACAGCCTACAGCCTCTCATTCCCCACATGCCTATCCCACCCAAGGAAGTGTGCCCCTTTTCTTCTCAGAAGTCCTTTGGTTGCCCCACTTCCCTTCCAAGGCTTCAGTGATAGGCCGGAAAGGAAGTCTCAGAGCACTATAGCTGCAGTTTAGAACCTTCAGGAAATCGATCCCCATCAATTCTCTCACCCAAAGAATTGCTCACGGGCTTGAAAACCCGCCTCTTCAATATCCCAAGAGCCTAACAACCCACTTCTTCAATCTCTCTCCCAAGCTAATTAGGTTCACCAACAGGAAATGGATATGGAAACAGGTTTAGGAACAATGATAGGAAAGTATGAGGATAGCTCAATGACTGTGTGAATGCTCCTGGAATAATGGCTCAGCGATCCAGAATGATGGTAAAAATCCTAGAAAAAAATGATGGTAAGAATGATTGGGGGGTGTGAAAATGAACTAAGTCCCAACAATATGTATGCATGTCCCCAACTTGACACTTGTCAAAAGCTACTTTGGCCCACTTGTCCCCAACTTTAGAACTTTGGATAAAATAATTATCCATACTTTATATTTTAAAGAAATATTAATATAATATTCCTTTTTGGCTTAAGCTCTCTGGCTTATCCCTTTCCTTAACTTTTGGCCCTGCCTTTCCCTAACTGGTGGACTTTAGTCCCCCATCTCTTTTATCATGTTTGGTCTGTGCGCAACGATGTATTTTATATTAATCATGAGACATATACAAAGTAGGTGCACTGGCCTTTAACATCTAGGCGCTCTGGCCTAATTCCAAAACATAAGCATCCCAGCTTATAATAACTAGCTCACTAGCCTATAACACATATCATATACACAAAGGTTCGTTGAACTCAATATTGCATGCACTTTAGTTACTGCGCGCGGTATCCGAGAATGTGCATACTACATCATTTTACTGTGTAGTACATGCACGCACTATGCCATGAAAGGTGCATTACAAAATGATGTCAAAACATCTCACCAGCCTATAACACATATCATATACACAAAGGTTCGCTGACCTCAATATTGCACGCACTTTAGTTACTGCGCGCGGTATCCGGGAATGTGAACACTACATCATTTTACTGCGTAGTACATGCACGCACTATGCCATGAAAGGTGCATTACAAAATGATGTCAAAAAATCTCACCAACTTAAGTACACTTGCATTACATTTAAATTTGGGTTCGACCGAGGGATATTACACCTCCAAAGTCCCGAAGCTCAAAAGCCTTAGCTCCCTTTTTGTGTAGTGCAGGGTTCTAGGGTCTTGGTCATATGGGACTTTTGCAAGCCCTAAGGGCTACACTCTTAAATCTTATCCAATATTTGGTTAAGGCCGCGGACATGAACCTATGGTCACTTGGGAAAATGGTTTGAAGGAAGAGCCCCTCGTCTATATAATTTGAATTCTGCAATCAGGAAAAGGTAATTTTGAGGGATCAACAGAACTTGAGTAGTCTCATAGAGTATGTCATGACTCTATATCTGTGGATTTGGTCCTTGGGAAATACATTGAGTATTTTCCAACCAACACAGGGGCCAAAGTCTTATGTCCCCAAATTCGATTAAAATTCCATTGCTAGTGATTCTCCTTTTCTAAACAAAGGTAGGAAAACACCATCTACAAAATATGATATTCACGCTTTACTTCAAATTTCCCAGGCCATCAAAGCCACACATTCTATCACTCAAACAATATAACATATTTTTCCATTATCTAACTCAAGAAGATTCATATTAGAACAAAAAAATCAAGACTATATGAAGCTCAGAGTCATACTTATCTGAAGTTTGGAATTAGTTGGCAACTGCTGAAAGGGGTGCTCTTTTCCATCCAACCATAGGTAGAGTTTTCTCTCTGAGTATTCCTCAACTGGACACCCTCTAGCTAGATCATGATGCCATGAGATAGATGAAGTTTTCTTTTTTTCTCAGCTACAACAAGGGACAAAGGTTACTCTCCTTTTTCCCACAGGGCCATGGCAGATCAATTTTCTATCCATCAAGAAAGGGAGCTTACTATGATTTCTCACTCAATCACTGTATCTCCATTTATCAACTCGATTAGAAAACATTGTCCAAGTGCTCTTGTACCCAAAAAAACATATATTTTTTAGTTCTCCTCAGGAACAGAGAGCCTCGCACGCTCTTCTTTTTCTGGAGTGGCCTTCGACCCAATCATGTGTATCTTCTTCTCTCTTCCCACAATTTTCCTAAATTTTCTTGCATTTTCCAGCAAGATTGCGTGGGTCAGATCAAGAAGTTTCCAGACGGGTACTCTTCCCATCTCCTCATTTAATCTTGAGGAAGACTTCCCATCTACCAACTTTACTGGAAATTAAATTTCCTAGGTTATAAGATTGTTCTGGGTCTGAGAAATTTATATCCAACAACGTACTGGTCTGGCAAGGTCATCTCAACCATCATTGGTTCCCCTCACCATCCCCTCTCATGCATCATGATCCATACTAGACACCTCCTTTCAACAATTATGACACAATTTTCCTTTTTTTATTTAATAACAGAATACACACACACACACACACACACACACAATACCTTTAATAACAACGTTCATTGTCTTTTCCAAAATTCTCATGACGGGTCTGTCCACAATGTTTTATCCAAATATAATTATATTTACAAGTTGGGGGAAACAAGGGTATTACATCCACTTTGCATGTTGTGAAACTACAAGGCACAACACTTCCACTTTTGCACGTATCTGCATGGAAATTGACTTCAGTAAAGGATTCCCTGCTGAAGTTATTCTTATTGGTAAAAAGTATTCTTGGGCTCAGAAACTAGACTATGAGAGATTTTCCTTGCGTTTCAGATCTTGTTTTGAAACGAAACATCTTGCAACACATTGTCCCAAAGGGCCTAAGAAAAATAGAAAGCTTCAGAAATTCACTTGGTGGGTGGGATCTAATGACAATCATCAAGAAATCTCAAAGGATTGCAGACAACCCCCTCAAGTCATCGAAAAGTCATCTCATCCCAGATCCTCCCCTTCATCCAACTCCATTATCTCAAGACATGAGCCCATAATCCATTCAAAAGTCGAAGAAAGAGGCTTCTTCCCCTTAGGTTTCAGATGAAGGACTTCGAATCTAGTCTTCCCCTCAATGATCAACTAACTGGGAAGATCAGGACGATGATGTTGAGGTATCGAATGAAGAAAAAAGAGAAGCTCCAAATCAAGACAATCCAGGAAATATAGGCATTACAAGTACCTCAACCTATGAAAATGAAGTTTGGAAGGTAGTCGGTGTTGGGCTCTGGATTTATAACATTTTCTTGCTGGTTCTTGAAGACATTGTCTACTCTCCTGAATACTTTTGTTAAGCAAATGGCATTCTTTCTGTGCTATTCATGTTCTGTTAC
>CBVK0100189344.1:0-13970 GCA_900067695.1 Picea abies | reverse complement strand
TCTTTAGTATATATTATTTCCTTTAGTTGACTTCTTCTCTTGGAGACTGATAACCTAATACATTTCATTCCCTTGAGCTGACTTGTCTTCTAGGGTTACTAAACAATCAATTAGGGTTTCTTCTTGCTTCCCAGAATATTCTATTCTTGTGAGGTTTACATGTGGTGTAAATACCTCCCGAAACTACCATAATATCAACACCAAGAAGGCATAAAAAAGGAAGTACGAAGTGTAGTATCAAAACAAATGAAAAAAGAGAGTAGACTCATTAAGATCCTAGTAGAGAAAATTATGTTACCCAACCTCAAAGTACAAGAGAAGCTACAAGGACTAAGTCACCTAGAATTAGTAGTGTCACAGATGCCTATGGAATTATTAAAGCCTTTTCATAAAGGGATCACAAAGAAGTTGTATCTTTGAGCAAGGACCACAACTAGTGAATTAGATAAAGAATAATATGAGAAGAAAGAACTACAGAATAAATGTGCCACTGCAGTACAGGAAAAGTACAGAGTAGAAAAACAAGTGGAACTCATAGTTAAAGAGGAGAGCCAGGATGGAGGAAAGGAAGATAAATCCTTTAAAGAGGAGAGATAGTCAGAAGTCAGGACCAATAAATCATTTTAAAGAGATGGAAGGGGCAGAAGCAAATGACGGTAGGGCCTTGAAGGAAAACGATGAAGTCGAACTATTGATAGAGAAAATACAAGTGACAGTCCAGAACTTATTAAAAGAAGTTCAATAAGTACCATTGGTAATAGAGTCCACAATAGATGAACAGGTATCCAGTATAAGAATAGTCATCAAGGGTATCTGGAACAACACCACTGAGCTATAACCATAGACACTGTTAGGGACACCGCTAGAAGAAAGAGAACAAAGGGAAAGGATGACTTAGAAATCAATGGTAAAGATCAAAATCTTGGAATAGGAATGCATAAATATGTGCAAAGAAGGCACACACATTTGGATATAGCTTACTACCAACCAAAATTTGCAATAACTGGAAGATAACATAAGTACTACATAGGAACAAGTGCATCAGGCCAACGAGTGAATAAATACTCTACCACCAGTAGAAAGAATGAAAACATTCCTAGCTAACAATAAATTATATATTGTAGTGGAACAAATGAAGGAATAATAGAGGAATATCAAACATAAATTACAACCACTATAAGAAAAATTCCTTGTGGTACTAGAAGAGCTAACTATCGCACAAATCACTATGACACTAGTGGTGGAAGACACCACGGCAAAAATTACAAGTTTCACAACACAGACAATGGAAGAAATCTTCAATAATGAAGAAGAACTAAAAACATCAATATAGTAAGTGAAGAACACCCTCGATAAATTTACTAAGGCATGGATGAGTGCGACACAACAAGACTAAGTGGCTTGGGATAGGGGACAAGTGAGAGTTGGGGGATTTTTGGGTAGTGCATTTTGGTTATGGAACAATGATAATAGATGAGGTATAGGGAAAAGGCATAGGAAGGGTGAAGGAAGGAGATCAAGAAGATCAATAAATAAGAGAGAGGAAAGAGGAAAATATGGGGGACAAGAAAGAACATCTAACACAAAATCTAGGAAAACCAATCAAGTATGAGTTGTATCCAACTCATAATGAGTTTTTTCCATACGAGCATGAGTTTTACCCAACTGAAAATGAGGTGTGAAAAGGCCCTGATCATAATGTATAGATATGTAAAGGGTGTTGTGAGGTCAGAGAGATAGAGATATGAAGTGAAAAATAGAGGCTGAAGAAAAATAAATAAAAACAGAGGTAACAATATATTCATATAAAATAACAGTGTAAAGAAGATACGTATTTAATGAGAACTGTATGTTAAGCATCCATTGTAGTGTAGAGCACAACCAAGTCTCTCAAATATAATAAAGAAGTTGATTGTTTTTGGACGTAGCCCATAGTGGGATGAACCATGATAACCCTATGTAGAATTGTTCTTTTAGATGTCAATCCATGTCTGCAATGTGAATATATGTTTACCTTTAAAGTTGTTCTTATGTTGATATTTAATATTGATGATGATATAGTAATGTGTAGTAACAATGACTGTATGTTTAACCAATAAATAACATAACTATGGATACATGTGCATATATAACTAAGTAACAATTTCATGGTAACAAGGGTCTAGTGCGCAAGATGATCCTATAGATATGACATAGGAGGTTTCTAATATTTCCCTCACCACTGTAGAATATTGGTTCCTACAGTTCCCATAAAGATACCTCAGGTGAGACTTCTCCTACATGCAAGTGATGCCGAAAGGGATGATGTCTATAGGGTTTTGTTGGATTATGTAACTTGAACCCAGGGTCTTGAACCTATTTTTGCACACGCCAGCAATAATCATGGAACCCTTGGTGTCAATTATAATTTTTTAAGTATGCATTGAAATATGATTGATTCAACATGAAAAAACATGTTTTATTTAGAATGTTCATTTTAATTAATTTGTGAAAATTTAAAATGCATGGCTGACTGACTTATTGAGGATATAAATTACTACATTTAGTAACTAAGAGAAATTAAATATTTCATTTAAAAAAATTTGAAGATAAATTCACTCTAAATGTGGATGAAATGGAATTTTTTTTTTTTAATCAAGTAGAAATTGGGTTACTAGTTCAACCATGAATCAAGGAGAACAAACAAGAACAAGGAATCCAAATCTAGAAGTTCTTATATTTCCATCTACATGTCTTGTAAATATAGAGTTTTATATGGTAAGGATCCTTTGCAATAGGTTTCATTCATAATTTATGTTCAATTGTGAACTCCAATTCTCTTTCAAGTAGTAATCTAGGTAACTCCTTTGAAAATACATCTAAAAACTCTAACAACACTAGGTATTGTTCTAAATTCACTAAATCATCATTATTGTTCTTATTTGTTATAGAATATAATTTACATATTTTTCTCATAATATTATTAAATTGTGATGCTAAAATGAAACTTAATGACAATCCTCTATTCATCCCAACTAAAATACTTTTATGAACTACTTTTATGATCCAATGCCTTAAAAATGATAAAAATTCAATGAATCCAATCCACTTCAATAGGGAAACCTCCTCTTACAATATATCCAATTCAAAATACAATATGAGATGATATAGTATGATCTTAATTATAGGTCTCCTTGGTATTTGTGTGTGTTTGTATGTGTGTGTGTGTAGGAGACAAAGGGTACAATGAATAGTTCTATCCAACATACAATTATAACACTATAAATGCAATAATTCAATATCTAGTGCTTAATAGAGAGGTTTTACACATAACATGGGGATTTTATAGGTCTTAACATGCCCATACCATTCAAACAAATGTTTTCCTCAACACTTGACTAATCATAGTTGTTTCCGCATGAAGAAATCATCTTCCCAGGTGTCCTCTTCCACTAGTAGGTTCTTCCATTTGACGAGGTGCTCTGTAATTGCTCGAATTTTAGCTTTGTAATCCATTTGACGAGGTGCTCTGTAATTGCTCGAATTTTAGCTTTGTAATCCTTGTTTCCATCATTCTTTCTGGTTCTTGTAAGATTTCCCCTTATTTATTAATGTCTGGTAAAATATTTAGTATTAGTATCTTGTTTTTTATTACCTAATTCAAGAAATAAACATGGAATACTAGATGTACATGTGAATATGGAGGAAGCTCCAATTTGTAAAACATACCTCAAATCCTTTGAAAAACATTATATGGGACATAATATTTGGCTTCTAATTTATTTTACTTCTTTTGTTTCTTGAGAGACATATGTTTATATAGTTGTAGCCTCAAAAATACCCAATCCCCCACTTCAAACTCCCTTTCATTGTGATGTTGATCTGCTTGTTGTTTCGTCCTATTTTGTGCCATAACCAAATTGTCCGTAAATAGCTTGAGAAACTCTTGTTGGTTCCCTAAGTGGTTCTCCACCAATTGAAAATTTGTATTCCCTTTAAAGGGTGATGTAATGGATTGAGGGTGATATCCATAAATCTCCAAGCATGAGGACATTTTTTTATAATTTATGGAAGGATTTGTTGTACCACCATTCCACCAAGGGAAACCACTTGACCTATTGTTTTTGTTAATCATATGAAAAGAAATGAATATATCCTTCTAGAAATTTATTCATAATATTAGTTTTATCATAGGATTTAGGGTGATAAGATCATCTATGAGCCAATTGTGTACCGAAACAAGAAAATGATTCAGTCCAAAAATTTCCAGTGAAAATTGAATCTTTGTCACCTACAATAATCTTGGGGACTCAATGTAGATTTTCAACTATTTCCATGAATGTTAGGATTATTGTACCTAATTTAAAAGGATGAGAAAGAAAGAAAAAATCAACATACTTTGTTAGTCTATACACTACTACCATGATGATAATATTTCCTTTAGATTTGGGTAAACCTGTAATAAAATCCATTTAAACTTTTTCCCATTGTTGACTTGGTATAGATAATTGTTGTAGGATACCTAGAGTTTTGATTGTCTCTCCCTTATTATTTTGGAAAACCAAACATTCAGAAACAAAATTTTGAACATCAATTTTAAGTCCTTCCGAGAAAAACTATTTCTTGATCCTATGGTACCTTTTCAAGAATATGGAATGTCATCCTATAGGAGAAGTGTGGAATTACAAAAGGACCTTCTATTTTACATGAGAATTCTTACATAAATATATGCAATCATGATACCATAACAAATAATTATTCCATAGAAAATTATCAAATGAACTGGGTTCCTACTTTAGTTATTAAATGATATTGCATAACTATTGATATTTATTCCATTCTTCTTATTTACTTATAATGGCATCTTCCACAACATTATGTTTTCTTTTTTTGTATATAATTTCAAAGTCCTAACCTAGCATATTTTTAACCAATTTTTGTTTATCTTTTGAAGATATTTGTTTCTTGAAGAATTAATTCAAAGTCCTAACATTGAAGTGTCTTCTTATTAGGTATGGGTGTCATCACAGAATTTCATGTAGTATTCCGAACATTTATTTTTTATAAATGGGTTTCAGTAAGTTTTTTCCTTTAATTTGGATGCTTTCAAATGAAATGGGCCTTCCTTCTTGTATTGAAATTGTACCAATTCCATGGCCCGAGGAATCACACTCCACGATAATTGTTTTTGTAAATTTAGGTGTGGCTAGGACATTGGTTATAAACATAGCCTCCTTAAGTTTGTCAAAATATTTGGTTGCCACTTTAGTCCAAGAAAATGTTTCCTTCTTTACAAGTCTTGTAAGAGGTGCTATTATTTGACCATAGTTATTGACAAACGTTTGGTAATATCCTTTCAATCTTAAGAATCCTTTACTTTTATTAAAGGTTTTGGGAGTTCACCATTCCCTCATAGATTTAATTTTTTTAGGGTTCAATTTTAGACCTTCATGAGATGTAATATGACCGAAATATTCCACTTCTTGAACTGCAAAGTCACACTTAGAAGAATTTTCATAAATTTATTTATCTTCCAATAGTTATAATACTCGTCAAAGTGTTGTACATGATCTTTCGAAATTTTTTTGTAGATTAGTATGTCATAAAAAAATATTAACATTGTTTTTTAAGGAAGGGATTGAAATTATAATTCATCGGGATTTGAAATGTTGAAGGTGAATTAGTAAGTCTAAATGGCATATCCAGAAATTCATAAGGAACTTCATGTGTTCTAAAATATATTTTTGAAATGTCTTCCTTCCTCATTCTTATTTGATGATATTTGAAACAAAGATCCAACTTAGTAAACATTTTTTCTCCACGGAATTCATCTAATAATTCATTAATGATAGGAATAGGAAACTTATATTGATGGTAATTATGTCTAGTTGTTGATAATATGGATAAATATGCCATTAATCATACTTTTTTGTAGCAATCACAACTAGTGAACAAAAATAACCTTTTTTAGGTTGAATGATGCTAGCCTCTAACATTTCCTGGATCATACGCTCAATATCATTTTTCTATGCATATGAATACATATAAGGCATAATGTTAGTTGGTACACTTCCTAGTTGCAAATTAAGATCATGGTCATGACCTTGAGTAGGTGGAATACCCTTAGGAGTTTCACCAAATACATTGGAATGATTGTTGATAATTATATGGAGATCTAATGGAGTAGAGGGTATAGATGTTTAAAAATCAAGTGAGCACAATTGTGCAATTACACCTTGGTGTCCATTTTTTAGTAATTTTTCATGCTATTAGAGATTATAACTTTAGATGGTTTCCCTTGGATACCTCTAAGATCAATTTCCATGATAGATGAGGAAAATGTCATAAAAAATATTGAAAATTAAAGGCCACTATTCCCAATGATTGTAGCCATTGGACCCATAATACAACATTAGCACCAATCATTTGGATGGAAATTATGGCGTTATCCAAAAAATAATCCTCCAAGTTGAGATTAATACTATGGAATTTACTTGAACAATTTATGGTATCTCCATCTGTAATCATTACTTGAAACTTTGTTGTGGGATATACAAAGAAATTGAGATCTTTTGCTAATTTTTAATCGATGAAATGATGTGTACTTCCAGAATGAATCAATACTATTACATTTTTGTTTTTTATGTATCCTTGTATCCTGAGGGTTTGTGGAGTATTGATGTCATCCAATCCATGAGAATATATTGTTGTTGTCTCTTCTAGATCTAGATCTTGTGACAAATCCAATTTTGGATCTTCTTCCTCTTCAGATTCTATGTAGAATAATTTATTATGACCTCATTTATGCCCCCTACTGTAGTTGTTGTAACAATTGAAACATGGTACATTTTATCTTCTTTCATCCATTTATTTAGGTTTCAACCTTTTTTGTTAAGGTTCAATTTCCTTATGAAGCCCAAACTGATCTATGCTTCATGTGTTTGTTCCAATGGTAGAATTGTGTGTATCCTTGTTATTTTCTTAAATATGACAATAAAATTTCATAGCTTCCATAATATTTGTAGGGTGTCTTAAAAAAAATATCATGTTTAATGTATTCTTTTAATACACCCATGTAAGCTTCCAACAAATGTTCATAACTTATATCATCCACCCTTGTGGCCAATACCTAAAATTATGAACTATAATCTTCAATATCACCTAATTTCTTGATTCCTGTCAATTGTATGAAGTAGTTATGTTCCCACACTTTCCCATATTGTTCTTTTCTATGTCTTATAAATAAACCCCAAGTATAATGATAAAAATGAGACTTCCTTTTAAATACCCATTCATACAACTAATATGGTTTTATCTCAAAGTTCAAACATGTTAAGTGAATCCTTCTCTTATCATTCATGATATTCTATAGCTCAAAATAGTTCTCTACTTGGTTCACCTAGGTAAAGAACTTTGACCCATCAAACTTATTCAATTAAATATTGGGAAAGTTAAATTTAGAACCCCCACCATAATTAAATTCACTATTAGAGTTAAATCCACTTGAAATTTTTTTATTATTAGCAGATTGTTCAACATGAATACTACCTTTATTTTTATGGGTTCCTTGTATTTTGATGTTTCCTTCAGAGAGTCTCTCATATAGATAATGAAATATCATGGAAGACATGGAATTTTTCAATTCCTTCATGGTTTTTTGTACTTCTTATTTATTTTCATACATCTTCTTTTTCATGTAATTATTATTTTCATCCATCTTCTTATCCATCTTATTTTCCATTTCAACCATATTTCTTTTCATATTTTCATCCATCTTATGTTGCATTTGTTCCATATTTATTTTCATTTATTCCTTATTTTCATCCATATTCATTTCCATGTCATTATTACTTTAATCCATCTTCCTTTCCATCTGTTCCCTATTTTCAGTGATCTTATTTTCCATTTGTTCCTTATTTTCATTGATTTTCTTTTCCATACGGTGAAAAATATTTTGGATTTCATCTTGAGTCATGGTTGAGGTCTATAGAGATTTATTTGCTGAAGTAAATTTTGGATGATCCTTTGTAGAAATATGAGAAAATAATAATTCTCCTCTTTTTCATGTTTTTCCCTATTTTGAATCACCAAAAATAGATATTCCAATAAACATTTATGCTAATTGTAACCTTTAAAAACCTTAATTAGGAGTATGAATGGATGGTTTAATTTTTTCATGATGTATCTCTAAGATTTAAATCATTTTGTCACAAAAATAAGATCACAAAGAAATAAAATTAAAAAAATGAAAAAATAAAACATAGAAGATACACAATACAATAGAGGGAAAGATATATGTGGTTCACCGAGTGTGGAATACATCCACCAAATAAATTTTCAGGGCCTTCCTTATTATTATCAAACAAAATGAAGGGATACAATATACAACACACTCATTGTAACTTCCTCTTCTTTCTCTTACAGTCTCCTCTCTCATAATACAATATTTGCAACAATACACAACCACAATACAATTCCCTCATAAAAGAGGGTTTCCTTCTAGGAAAAAAAAACGTAAAATAACTTCTATCGTAAGATATGAGAGATTATAATGAATAGTCCATATTGACTATGAAATTAAAATATTTGAATTGCAAAATAATAAGACATTTATGCCCCCTCATGGCCAAGGGGGGAATTAATTGTCTACCCTACAATTTCTTTGACCTACATATAATTGAGAATATAATAATCCTCCGCAACCAACAAATTTTTAATTTTGAAATTTAGGCCTTTCGTACTCTAATATCAGTTCTTAAACACCTGTAAATTTCACAATTTGAACCTTCACTGGTAAAAATTTATAGAAAAAATACCAAAATTTCTTGTTCAAGACTAATTTCAGGATTAGTAAACAACCCCAACTTCCATGAAATATATATCACAAATTTTAATGATTAAAACTCAAAAATATAATCTTAAATGTAATTCTATATGTCTTTTTAGGATTCTAAAAATTTTAGAGTAAAAAACTTCATAGAAAAAAAGTTACAACAAAAATGTCAAGTTGACTCTTTCAAAATTGATTTTAGGATTCGTCACAAGCCTTGTATTCCATGGAATATGTATCCAAAAGTATAGTGAACCATAAGATGAAATTTTTACCACCTATACTAGGGGATGCATCCTTTGTATAAATAAAATTTCCCTATCTGAAACCTTCCAAAAAACAAGTTATATCAAAAATCCCAAGATGAGAAAACAACCTTATCTTCCATAGGATTTATCTATGAAATTATAATGACCCAGAACCTAAAAAATTTTCCAAAGTTACATTGATATGTATTCTAAGAAATGTCTAAATGTTGCTATCACTAGTGGCCCATAAAAAAGTTATAGTGAAAGTGCCAAGATCACTTGATTGAACAAGGAAAACCCTATGATTGATGCGCTGAAACCAAATGTTATGAGCTATTGAGAGGGCCTCTTAGGCCTCATAAATGTCATCATACCTATGAATGTAATATAAAGGGCCTCTTAGGCCTCATAAATGTCATCATACCTATGAATGTAATATAAACTAAAGCGGATAAATATATGTTTATAATGAATAAATGGGCCTAAATGGGTGATTAGTTGGAGTGGGTGCAATCGCTCCAACCATCTATATCATTGTATTAATACCTATCAAAGCATGAATAAAGATGGTAGAATGTTCTACCCCATATATCTATCTTGATGGTATCATGTGTGTGTATCACGATGTATTCTCTGATGTGAATTTTGGTTGGAAGAGATTGTTCCAACATTTATCGTCGTTACCTCATTTATTCGGCTGGGTGATAACAAGAATGAATGGTGGGTGGTATGAACCTAAATAAGATGGTGTTAGAGGTATAACCTCTATAACCCCTCACGTAAATAGAATAATATGTTTACATGTAATACAGGCCAACATTAGTTAATGAGGCCTATTTAATAAATTTGAATAAGTCAATGTAAGAAGACCTCATCAAATCTTTCACTTCTTGAAGGATCTTCCTCTAGAGTGATATTTAAAAGATAGAATTAGTATAAATAAGAGTAAGATTCATGAGAAGTTTTGTATTGGGAATTATTGTAATAGAGCATTTCTCTCCTGGAGGTTTACCCCTCGAAGACGCAAGTGAACATTGTTTCATATCAATAAAGGTATTACTTTGGTGTTCTAGTTTTATCTATTGTGTTGTTACCCTGTTATTCTCTGCAATATTTATTTTTTTATCTATTATAATAGATTTGGTACATTACAAGTGGTATCATATCCCTTTCCTTGGCGGAAAATTGTGGGTTATTTTTTTCAAGGTATAGATGTTTTAAGACATCTTAAAGCTACAAATATATATCGTTCAATGGATAAATCTGTGGTCAGAGAAGTATACATGCAAGAACTACAAGTGGTACTTAATCACATACTGTTGGCCACCCTTATAACTCCTATTGGTACCCCTTCAATTATCAGTGAATTGGACATAACATGTATACAAATCAACCTAGATATCTTGAATCACTCCATAGATACACCACTTGATCACGTGAATGATATAGTTCCATTGAGAACAACACTTCGGAAGATACTCTCTAGTACCTGCGTAGTCGGGTCTTGAATCACTCCATAGATACACCACTTGATCACGTGAATGATATAGTTCCATTGAGAACAACACTTCGGAAGATACTCTCTAGTACCTGCGTAGTCGGGTAGTACGACCAAGGGAATAGTTTATCCTCCATAGTTGGTGCCCTGAGATATTGATCTGAGTACTACTGTTCGAGATCGAATGTATATTAGAGAGATATAGTGCAGTAAAAACCCTTGTCCATAGAAACCCTGAATACCCTAACCCTTGGGACAAAAAAAAATACTACAAACAACATCTTTTGATGTGCAACTTTACTTCCTGCATTCTCGTTGTGAAATTACTACATATTTTTTCTTGTTAAGAGTTTGGGCCTATGAACACTACATTATTCTTCAGATCAGAGTATAATTCTGTAGGAGTAAAAAAAATAAAAAAGTCTAGGGATTTCCCACATCCTTATTTGAGACCTATCCCATTGGACTCCTCTTTTCATCATCATTGCATTGATACCTATGAATTTTTATCCTTTTTTTTTCTATGGTCCTGACCCCCCTACTTGGGACTTATTCCTTTGTACTCTTCTTTTATTCCTGATTACAACGATACCTATCATTTGTTATCCTTGTTTTTTCGTGGACCACGGATGATTTTAAGGATGGAAATTTTATTTAAAATGTAGAAACATTGGAAAATCTTAACATCCTCCATATTCCAACTATAAAATGTTTGGCAATATTTTTGCAAAAATATTCAAATTTCTAAGGATTTAATAAAGTTTGTATAAATATTTGGCGATTTTTAAGGTAAAATAATTTTATCCTATAGAATTTGAGCGGATTATTTTTACAATAACGAATCTTTTTTTGGGAAAACATGGAAAATTAGTCCATGGGGGAAATTTAGCCCCTAAAATCATCCATGGCATGGACCTACCCACCCATTTCACCCACCTTTATTTCTCACCTCTTCTTGTTTTTTACCCTCACAATCTCCAACACACGCAACCAAGACCTTGAAAACCAGATAGCTACCCACATTGAGTCCAAAATAGACAACATAAAAGAGGAATTAAGGAAGGAGATCAATTTCCACCTGGCCATCTAGATTGAATCACACCTTCAGTCTCAAATTGACTCTTTTGATGCCAAGGTCCTAGAAAAACTACGCATTTCTAGAATCCATTCCTCATTTGATCAACCTTCTAACATTGAAGTTATCACTTCCTCCAATTCTCAAAATTTTCATTCCAACCCTTTTGATCATGATCTACATCTTCCATGAGTGGAGGTGAACATATTTTATGTCTTGGATCCCACTGGTTGGGTCACTCAAATGTAACACTACTTCTCCTTGCATGGAATCACTGATTACTTGGCCTAAATTTGTTACCGTGTCTTCTATTTGGACCTTGAACGTTGGAAATGGTGGAAATGGTGTTGCAAATCCTGCCAAGGACATGTGGCTTGGAACCATTTTGTGGATGAAATTTATCACCACTTTGGAACTGATACACATTCCCTAGGTCGTCTGACTAAATTTAAATAGTCAAGTACAATGTAAGAGGTTATATCTGCATTTAATCAATTATCTTTCTAAGCAGAGAGCATGTTTGATATTTTTTTCTAATAATGATTTCTTCATGCCCTCAAGGATGACATTCGAGCCCAAGTCCAAATGACTCACCCCCGAACTTCGTTGGAAGCTACTCAACATGGAAAGGAAGCCCAACATGTTTCTTTTCGCAACACCAGAAACCTCTTTCCCTCTTCACCCTCTCCATTCCACTCTTTCCCCTCATCCCACCCCTCTAAAGATTCAAAAATTAACCTAGGAAGAAATGGTTGAAGGCCAACTCAAATGTCTTCGCTATAATTGTGATGAAAAATATTTTACGGGGCACAATTGTAAGGAACATAAGTTGTTCATGGATATCTCTAAGGATGTTTTTGAAGATGATATCAAGGCTTCTCATGCAATTGAGCTACCTCATCCCCACTTATCACTCCTCCATATAATCCACTACAAGTTGAACCAGTCATTTCCTTGAATACACTCACTAGATTCTTTGCACCCAAACTCTCAAGCTAATTGGCTACACTAAAAATCAGAAGTTGATCATCCTAATTGACAGTGGTAGTAGTCATAATTTCATTCATCAACTCATTGATCAAGAAACCAATTTTTATATCCATGTAGTAAACAATTTTCAAGTCATGATTTCCAATGGCAGTTCCATGAAATGTGGGGGGTGTTGTGAAAATGTGCATCTTCAAAGTGGAGACTACAACCTGGAATCTCATATGTTTTCTATAGACAAGGATGATTGTGACATTATGTTATGTGCATAATGGTTACGCACTCTCGATCCCATCCTCAAGTATTTTAAATAATTTACCATAAAATTTCAGTAGGACAACCAAAAGTATAAGTTCCAAAGAATCACAACAATATCCCCTGATATTATTAGTTCCCATCGAATGAAAAATCTCCTCAAAAAAGGTCGTTCGGCCATTATTTCCCATCTCAATTACATTCAAGCAGTTGAGACACCATATGTGCATATTGACCTCTAATCTATACTTTCCAATTTCCACACTATTTTTTCCATGCCCCATGGCCTTCCAACTTCTCGCAATTTTCATGATCATTCAATTAGTCTAGTTCCAATAAGTCTTCCTCCCAATGTCTTCTTGTATCATCATCCCTTTTTCAAGAAGAATGAAATTGAAAAAAATGTTCAATAATTACTTGACGCGGGTGTCATTCTCCATAGTAACATCCCCTATTTTTCTCCTATGGTCATGGTCCTAAACAAAGAAGGCATGTGGGCCATGTGTCCTAAATTTTGTGCTCTCAGAAAACTCACCATCAAAGACAAGTTTCCCTTTCATGTCATTGATGATCTATTTGATGAATTGAGTGGTGCTCACTACTTTATTAAACTTGATCTTCATTCTGTTTGCCACCATATATGTATGAAATAGGTTGACATTCTCAAGAAGAACTTTCGAACCCATGAGAGCCACTAGAAGTTCTTGGTCATTCCCTTTGTATTGTGTAATGCCCCGTCCACTTTCCAAAGTATCATGAATCATTTCTTCCATCATTTTGAATCTCCTTTATTTTGTCTTAGGTTCCTTTGATGATATTCTCATCTATAGTAAAACATGGATATCCCATCTTTCCCATGTGGATCAAGTTATACATCTCCTTTTTTAATATTCCAGATATTAAAAATTATGAAGAATAAAAATAAACAACTAGAAATGGCATATGAACATCAATATAACCAGAACAACATGACAATAATACCAAAATGATACCACAATAACACCGGAAAGAACACTTTGATTATTGAGATCAATGCTCACTTTCCTCTTCGAGGGGGAAACCTCCAACAGAGAAGAGATCTATTACAATAATATCCAA
>CBVK0100189343.1:0-13971 GCA_900067695.1 Picea abies | reverse complement strand
AGGGGGATCGGCCATTTCCACATCTGGAAGAGCCACGGAGGTAGAGCAGCGACATCCTGAGTTGGAAGAAGGGCCACGTAAATGTTTTTAACAGTGACTCTGCCAGTGGCATCACCCCTGGCCCAGATGAGGGCGTCCCGTGCTTCGGTGAGGGAGATACCAGCTTGTTTTAAGGCTGCCAAGAAAGAATCCCATTCACGGGCCATCGATCCGAAAAGGGGAAAGTCCCTACTGTGCAACCAGTGATCCGGGAGAGGAGAAACATGGGTCTCCACCTTCATTTGTGCCAGGGAAAAAAAATTAAAGGATCCTAGAAGCGATCTGAGCGGCAATGAAAGGATTGAGCGATCATCCAAGCCAAGTAATTTATCTCTGCCCAATTTGATTTCAGAGCCCGATCTAGGCCACCAACGTAGCCAGTGAAGGATCACCGGAGAGGAGGAAACCAGACCCCTCCAGAATGGTGAAGCCCTCTTCTGTAGGAGTTGAGTCTTATGCAGCCAAAGATGAAGTGGTTGGGAGCCAATATACTTATCCATAATGACTCGGTGCCAAATACTGTCAAGGGTGACGGCTCTCTAGAAGGAATTAGCTAGAAGGGTCGTGTTGAAGATAGCAAGGTTCTTTAATCCCCAACCCCCGGACCTTTTTGGTCTAGAGAGAGTCTGCCAGCTGCAGAGATGAAATCGACACTTCCCTGCAAGGTCATTCCATAGGAAATTGAAGGAGAGTCTGCAAAGCTGAGAAATGATCTTGTTGGGAATCCGTTCCAGGGTCATCCAATAAACCGCCAGACTTTCTAACACCGACTTTACCAGAATAAGTCGTCCACCCAGGGAAAACCATTTATTACACCAGAAACCTATTCTCCTTTCGAAGATGGTCACTAACCAGCTCCAGTCACAAGAGGAAGAGGCTCTCGGTTTCAACTGGTAGCCAAGGTACCTGAAACCCAAGTTCAAGTCAATAAAGGTGTAGGGTATGGAAACTTTGAGACAAGTGAGCTCGGCCTCAGAGAGACCCCAAAAGTGTATTGTGGACTTAGCAGGATTAATAGACAGCCCCAAAACGGAACAGAAGTGTTGTAAAATGTCCAAAATCACAAGCCACTCCGCTAAATCCGCTTTTGACAATAGAAGAATATCATCAACAAACATAAGGTGAAAGACCTTGACGAGATTTGAAACCTTTATACTAAAGATGCGGTTCTCAGAGAAGCTTTTGGTGAGGAGGAGACTAAGGCCTTCCATAATTAAAATAAAAAGATAAGGTGAAAGTGGGCAGCCCTGACAGAGTCCCCTTTCGCAATTAAAAAATCTAGTCGCCTCGCCATTTATTAGCACTGCGAAGTTTGCACTAGAGACACAGGTCATTATCCAGTCAGTGAAGTTGACACTGAAACCCACTAAGTGTAGGATTAGTCTCAGAAAATCCCAATCAATGTTGTCGAAAGCCTTTTTGAGGTCTAGCTTCATGATCAACGCCTTTTGATTCTTTTGTTTGATGTTGTGGATGCTCTCATGGGCTACATCGATGGCATCTTGAATTCTTCTACCCTTTAAAAACCCGAGTTGTTCAGCAGAAAGGCTTCGTTCCAGAAACGGTTTAATCTTGTTGGAGATAACCTTGGAAATTACCTTGTAGATGAGGTTGCATAAGGAGATTGGTCTGAAGTCATTGAAGGAAATCGAATTGTTTTCCTTTGGAATTAGAACCAGGAAGGTGGAGTTAAAGCTTCTAGAGATCTTGTCTATGTTGTTGTCTAGAAGAGGTAACCCGTTACTGACACCTAGGTGATCTCGTCTACCCACTAGTAAGGGATCTAGTCTGGCAATGTCTTTGAGATCTCTAGGGAAGAGGGATGGTCCCTCGAGTCCACACCAATCTAGAGTCATAGGCAAAGTTGCTATTAGTTTGTCTCTTGGTGACCCTAGTTGATGGGAGCACCATAAAGAAGGGAGTAGTTTGTTGAGCAGAATCCAACCTAGGAAGAGGTTGGAAAATGTGGGCATAAAGCCTAAGGACCTCCTTCGTGTATAGGGACAAACATCTCTGGTCTAGGTACCTTGAAAAACTAGATAGTATCGAGGTCCCCCTAAACAAACAATGAAACCTCCCAAATATCTCATAGTAAATGGGGCAGCACAATATGAAGTGTTCCTCTGTCACAACTTCATGAAGATGACATAGTTGGAAAATCCTCCCTATCTGTATAGTTTGGTGATCCATCTAAACTCAAGTTTATGTGAGCCCACTCAAAATTGACCTAGGGGGATACGAAGAGAGTGTGCCTAATGATGATATGTGTATGAGGGTTGGATAATGAGTTTGTCTCTCACCTCTATGAAGTGCTCAACGCAAAAGGCCATCTTCAAACATAACCCACCTTAGGGGTTTGTCCAAGTGACCTGCACAAATTGCTTGTAAATGTCATCATGAATGATCATGTTCAACTCTTGCCTGGTAGGTAAGAGATGGTCGTGCACATCTAAGGAGTATATGAATGGAGGAAGTCAATCCATTGAAACACCAATGGACTCCAAGAGGTCTGAGACCCCTACAAACCAACACTTGGTATGACCATGAGGGCTATATAAGGTAATGGACTCTAATGAATGATAGGTCAAGTACAAGTACCAATCGACCATTTGATGAGTTGGTGAAACTTTGAATTTGGTGCATAAGTGAAACAAGGAGGAAATTAGTCTCAATCTGGAAAGGTCGGGCACCAAACTCTAAGAGAATGATGTGTTGGGGTATCATATGCTTGCATGTGATGATATATCAAAGGAGAAGTATCTGCACTCTCGTGACTAAAGCCTAATCTGCCTCTAGTAAACAATGCCCCCAAACCTTTGAGCCATAAAAGAATTGTGGGTCAGACAAGGGAATCCATGAGAGACATTTTGGACAAAATGTCTTCAAAATAGTGCTAGAAACACTATCTCTCAAGAGCAACCAAGGATTTGTAACCTTTGTTGACATGAGGATGGAGAGCATGTTAGAGACTAAAGCAAGGCCCTAAGAATTGTACCCCTAAATAAGTATAGGTGTTGGTGATCTGAATCTCCTCTCCTCTAAAAAGGAAGTTGTGATCCAATGGTACCTTATTTGATCCATTAAAGATCGTCACCTTAGTTTTAACCAAGTTGAGCATCAATCGTCGAAGATCACAAAAAAATGCCAAAGCATCTAACTGTCTCTGTAGGTCACACAGAGATCAGATTAAGAGGACCACATCGTTAACGAAGAGTAGGATAGATATCAAGATGCGATGGAGGTGACACCCATCACCATCCTAGATATCATCATGCAGAAAGGACTCAAGCTCATCTATGTAGATACTAAAAAGGGTGGGGACATGAAGCACCCTTGTTTAACTCCAATGGAACTCTTGATAAAGTCGAACATCCCATGTGCAGTACGGAGATGACCAAGAAATGACTCATATAAGCGCATGATGGCAGTTAGGAGTGTCTCAGAAATATTGATTCCTTTGAGCCTCTGGAGCAGGGCCTTATGAGGAGCAAAGTTGAATGTTTTTTGAAAATCTACAAAGCAACAATAGACTTTCAAAGAGAGACGTTGTGTCTCCTCAATGATGTCCCAAAGTGTAAGGATCTGATTAATGGTTTGATGCGAAGAACATAATCATGTTTGTCCCTTAGCTTTAAGGAGTCTCCCCTCAACCTCCCCAAAGAGATTCATATGAAGGACAGTAGCATAGAGCTTGAAAAAGTTGAGGCTCACAATGATCATTATGTAGTTCTTTGGATCTACATTGGGGCTTGATTTATGGATCGTGTAAATAGTGTGGTGCAACCAAGCTTGCATAAAATATGTACAGACTACATGGTTAAACAAGTTGACCAAGTAATAATCTAGAGCATGAAGAGCATGCTTAAAGAACTCTGCTTTAAACCCTTCCTCATCCACTGCTTTGCTAGTACTCATCGCCCAAATAGCCTTCTAGATATCTCAGTATGGGAATAAATAAAAAGAAGAGGTAACCTAAATCATGGCCTATCCAAGGACATCATAAAGAGTGGAGGTATGGGAGAACATGGAATCTAGATCTAGATCCAACATGAGGAGGGTTTGGTGGGGAAAGACAGTGCACCATAAGCTTTTGGGGGAATGGAGAAGGGAACACACAACCCACGTCTCCTCCATGAGATGAAGAGGCATTTCTCATGGCAGAGAAGGCACTAGTGAGAAGCTCTAAGGTTGGGTAAGAGTGGCGATCATCGGAAAAGGCATGCTCAGGCCAGCTATGGAGATCTTTGCAGTCTACATCATACAGTTGGTTCATGGGGTGTGAATTAGTTTTGGGGGAATGAGAGGTGGATTGGGTGACTTGGGGGTAGGATTTAAGGGTTGCTTCCCAAATGATAGAGGAAAGACAATCATATTTAGTGGATGTAGAGTTGAGATATGAGAACAAAGGTTCAAAAGGGAGCATCTGGTGGAGGTGGGCTAAAAATATGTCAGGGTCTCCCTCTTTGAAAAGAATAGCGGTATGGGGTGGGATCGACTATGGTGGAATTGGGAGAGAAGGAATAATGTCCTGAAGGGAGAAGGAAAGAAGAGTGTGATCAGGTAAGGGGATGGGGGTTATAGAGAAGTGGCACACCTAAGGAAGTAGGTCTAGACTAGTCATGGCACAACTAACTACACTAGCTCCTCCATTGTGTGGGAAGCATGTGAAGTGATTGAAGCTCACGAAATAGGGGAGATCGTTCGAGATCAACAACTCATGATATTCCCCCAGTTGTATAAGGTGTCTGCCATGAGTTGTAGTGGGCCCCAAAGCATCATCTAATAATCTGTGAAGTCTCGTTGCCTCTGAATACCTCCTAAATACAAAAAGCATCTTCGAACTAGTCATGGAGAGGGAACTGGAGAGCTCTAGTACAGGCACTAAAGTCACCCGGGAGGATGACCTCCCCAATTGTTGAATACTAAATCTACTACTAGATGTTATATTCTTTTTTATTAGAAAACAAATTTTGAGTGGAAATGATCAATATGATGATTGAAATTAGTTGTTGGAAGTTGGAACACGTTTACTTGCAGGGATTCAATGGCTAGAAGTTGAAACACTTGCATGTAGGTCACCACACCAAGCATCGAGGACAAGGAATCAATTGTAATGCCATCCATCAATGACCATTGCCCTCGATTTTGAAATGTTGAAGATGGTAGAGCAGTTTTGCAATAAGATGGTAAAGCGGTTTTGCAATAAGATGGTCGATCATTTTGGAGTAAAAAGCTTAGGATAAACACTTATAAAATGGTTGATTAATATAAATGCACAAAACCCTATGCACATCAATTACAATATTCCCTGCACGCTAGGGAATAATAATAATGAGTTGAAACAAGAAATGTAAAATGTTGTTTTAGTCACATTTTAACAAGGTTTCATACAAAACCCGTTTTCAAAATGTAAAAAAACATTTCGAGTTTCTGAAAATAGGGTTTCCAATAACATAAGTCATGACATAGGTTTCTTTGGAAATTGTTACTCTTCTAATTGTGGAACTCTAATCTATGCCTCAAAAGCTAGTTGCCTTAAACAATAAAGCCTTTGGTTGACATAACGTAGCAAAATTCAAATCCACATAATACAATTTACATTTTAACACTTTGCAGTTTTTAATGACATCCTTTACACCATCAAGAACAATTGGTAGTATATTTGTGTTGATGGTGATATTATTGGTTATCAACCAAGTTGAACTATACTGCAAATTTTTGAAAAATCAATATACAACACAACAAATTTATCATTGAGAAAGTCCAATATTTATATTTATAGCTTGATTCCTAAGAAATTGGGTTAGTATTTTTTCATTATTTTTTTATGTGTTTTTATTTCCTTTTAGTGAGCAAAAACAAGCAATATGTTGATTGAAATGTCCAAAACATTTGTCGACACAACAAATATAGAAATATTGTTGAACGTTTTAGTTGCATCTCAAAGGCATTTCATACAAAAATGCATTTTGAACCCTTGATATAGGATTTCCAAAAACATAAGTTATAAGGTTTGTTTCCTTGGGCACTTCATGAGATTAGTGATCTTACATATTTTTTAGGCATGCCTTAGTCTTACTTAGTAATTACTCATTTGATATTTTTTACTTTTCAACATATTTCAAGGAAAATTTTGCAATGAAATCCAATCCAAGGCATGCATCTTTACATTCATGAATATCATCAAGCGAACTCATCAATGTAAATTAGTATGCCTAACTCAAAGGGGCACTATTATGAAAGTAACTAAATCCATGGGAACATTAATAACAATTAATTAGGCTATTTCACCTTTTTACCCCATCAATATATATGATACAAATCCATAGTAGTTATGGACATGTTATTATAAATCTCGAAAATAATGATAATTCTTAAGTGGGTGAGTTAATCCTAGAGATCTATCACAAAGTGAATACTCTAACTAGATAATAATGAATATAATTTTATTTATTATGACATTTTTTTAACTCTATTGCTTTTTCAAGAAAATGCCTTCTAAAAAGATTATTAGAATATGGATTATGTATTCTTAGGACTTTTGCACCTAATTTGTCAAGGGAATCCCAAATCCAACTAAAGGTTTTATATATTTTCCTTTTGGATTCCAATGTATGTTTGTACATCTTTTGGCATAACGCATCAATGCATTGTAATTAATAAATTATTCAAAACAAAATTTATAATAAACAAGTGAAATTAGCAACAAAAATGTTTATACCTACCTTTTAGTATTTTGATGTAGTAAGTGTATGTAAGTTAAAGTAGGAAAATTTCAGCTTTCATTAATGCTTCATGCTGACAAACATTCGTCGTATTCCAAAGCACCAAATGACTCTAACTAAAATTATAATTTTTAGAGCATTTTGTTCTTTTATGAGCTTAAATTAGGTACATCAAAATACATTTGTAATAACTAGCATGGCAATAAATAAGAAATAATCATGTGGTTTCTTTGTAATAAAAACTATGAATACATAAAAATTTCAAATGTATCCATGAAAGAGTGTTTTTTTGGGAAAAAAAAAGATTAAAAACATAAGCATCTTCAACAGCCATAGATTGGTTCTCTTATACCAATCTACGTTTATACCTACCTTTGGCTATGTTTATAACATAGCCATAGATTGGTTCTCTTCAACATTAAAAATATGTTTATACCTACCTTTTAGTATTTTGATGTAGTAATTGTATGTAGGTTAAAGTAGGAAAATTTCAGCTTTCATTAATGCCCCATGCTGACAAACATTCGCCATATTCCAAAGCACCAAATGACTCTAACTAAAATTGGAGTTTTTGGAGCATTTTGTTCTTTTACGAGCTTAAATTAGGTACATCAAAACACATTTGTCATAACTATCATGGCAATACATAAGAAATAAGCATGTGGTTTCTTTGTAATAAAAACCATGAATACTTAAAATTTTCAAATGTATCCATGAAAGAGTGTTTTTTTGGAAAAAAAGAACATTAAAAACATAAGCATCTTCGACATAGCCATAGATTGGTTTTCTTATACCAATCAACAACCCTTTTGTGGAGAATCTACATGCATGATGCTCCATTGCAATTAACATAAATTAAAATGTTTCAAATAGTAACGGGAAACAAATCTTAATACAAAATTGGTCTTTCAATTAAAAATCCAGGTTATGTTTTTAGTACTCCATTGATACTTTGGGCATTGCATTTTAATTAAGGGGAAACAATCTTCCTCCTAGATCATAGTCACTTCTTATAATTACAATCTGTGGGTCTTATTAAACAACCCAACCATTAACGAGCCATGAACTCCTTATTCTCAAAATTTCAGAAGAAATTTTGACACCCAAACATTCACTAAATCTTTGTCTTTTAACTATCAACATATATGTCATCAAGTAATTCAAATTCCTAGAGCCAAATCTAAAACACACTACAATTATCAACACAAATGTCATCAAGTAATTCAAATTCTTAGAGCTAAATCTAAAACGCACTACAATTTTTAGTTGAAAGTTTAAAAAATGAAGCAGATATTCCATATTTCCTCGCATTTTTACTATATTTAGCCTAATTTAATAGCATTGTCTAAAATATAGCAAAACTCTTGAACATACTAAATCATGTATGGAGAGTAAGGAGAGTTTGTACAATCCAAGACAAACTCTATATGATGTACTATTGGTTCAAAAAGCGATTATTCTTCTAAATTGAGTGAGAGGAAGGAAATGGTAATCAAATTGAATAAGGTTGATGTTATCAATAAGGTAAATTGTGATTTAGAGTTCTTCTTAAAATTGGCTTCTGGGAAAGTGGATGAAATGGACCAAAGCTTGGAAAAGTCATCCTTTGGATATCAATCTTGATAAATGGGTCTCACTTTCATTTTGATGGCAAAATCATTTGAAGAGCCTTGGGAAGACTCAGGTTGCACTGGCACCTAAAAATCTTTAAAATTGAAAGAGGAGGTAAAGTTATTAGTCACTTCACGTTTGTTAATGGCATGCTAATATGAGCAACATGTACCATAATTGCATCCATATTAAATCAGTTCTCAACAAGTTTCTCGTTCCCTCGAGGGGTAAGAAGAATCCCTTTGAAGTGTAGATTTTAGGTGTGAATGGTAAGGAAAATATCACTCCTTGATATGGCTTTAAGGGGTTTATAATTTGCAAAACTAAGTAATTGTCCCTTGGTAGGGGGAAGGAAGTAGGCAATTCTAAATTAGCACTATGGAAATCTTTGCCTAGCACAAATAATGGAATCCTTTCCAATGTAAGGCAAGGATACAACTATTGGGAAAAATTTGACACCCCCATTCCCTCTTCTTTTAGTTAGTTATCAAGCATACTTTGATAACACTGGCCCAAATAAACAACGGGCCACCTTTTATCTTTTATCCACCTTGAGAGACTTATAATATGGTTTTATAGGTCATGGGGATGCGATTTCTCCCAATCTGCTTTAAATTGATAGAGATCTCAATGCTTTGTCATGTTGTCAATCTTGTTACATAATGCATAGATCTACAAATAACACACAATTCTATGGTACAAAACCTTGAATTGATCATGATATCTACAAACAGATCATCACTCTACAAGAAATAAAATAGAGCAAGAAAGATAAATTAAAACCGGGGATCAAGAGGATGCATAGGCAGATTTGGGTGTAGACACCATATTTTTTGTCCATAATTTGTTTTCTCCAATGGTTTTTTTTTTTTTTTTTTTTTCATTCTAATGCTACTTCTACAAATACTTTGACTTTGAATCTCTTATCAAGAGGATGCATAGGCAGATTTGGGTGTAGACACCATATTTTTTGTCCATAATTTGTTTTCTCCAATGGTTTTTTTTTTTTTTTTTTTTTCATTCTAATGCTACTTCTACAAATACTTTGACTTTGAATCTCTTATCCTTGCATCTCCACAAACTGGTTTGACCATTCTCTTAATCTTTCTTGAGAGGCTTTACATAAACATCTTAACAAAAAAGGGTAAAATTTGAGTATAACAATAAAAACACATGAAAAAACTAAGAGAGAGATTTGCAATTTTATTAACCTATTGAATATTAACTATGCATTTATTTTGATTGGAACTTTGGGTAAAAGAATACCAAATTAGACTTCAATGGCTATCAACTACCACATTCCATATATTAGAAATATGAAGCTACAATTTACCTAGGGTTAAAAAAAATGATAGCAGAAAATATTGGTAAACTTGGTATTTAAGCTTAAACATTTCAGGCATTAGAGTTCCACGGTTGCATTTGAGTTACAATTAAGAAATGCAAGCATGGAAAACTTGTACAAATTTTTTTTCTATATGTAGAGTTGTCCAAGTTATATTCAATCACTTGTTAAAGTTCAAGTGGAAAACACAATTTTGAAGAAAATCATACTAAAGCACTCTATTAAGAAAATATCAGTGTTTTAGTGTAAAATCTAGTTGCATATAGTCTTCTTAGTGACTCTGTGTCCATATGTCAATTTTGATATCCCTACAATTTACAATGACATTGAGTGTCAAAACACATTCAACAAATTACAAAATTGAAAATGTGAAGGATCTTAGTAGAACAATGTTTTGAAACATACCTTTTTTAGTTGAAGGATCTTTTTGCAAAAATCAAACAAGGAAGTCTCATTATGTGGCATTTCTCTCTACTTCAACTAGTGCATTGTCCTGATTAAGTATAACTTTTCATGAACAACAAAGTCACATAGTATGTAGATGACAACATATGTGTCTTTCAAGTAATCTTCGTATGACAAGGCTGTCAAATTCAACATTAGTTTTCTTAATATGTCATCTCTAAGAGAATATGATACTCGTAAGAAAATGTCAAAACTATTTAATATCACCTAAGATTAATAACATCATGTATCTATGATTAGATAAATAATGTTGTTATATTAAAAGTTGAATTTCACTTCAAATTTGAAATTCACTATGTGTAGAAATAAAGGGCTCTTGAGAATAAAGTATAACTCGTTTTTCTATGCAAAATTCCACCCTACTCTATTTGCAATTTGAAAATTTTCCACTTGGATCATAGTCCCTGTTTTAGTAGTTCCACTTCAATGAAATTCATCATCAAATTTATTGAATTATAGATTTTTGATAAAATACATAGATTTGGTAGTCTAGAAAACCGAGATCGCATTCATATTATGCAATATATAAATTTGATAATCATTGAATATGTATTTCCTCTATAACTTAAATAATTAAATTGCAATTTTTAATGAGTAGGGTATGTATATTTATATAACCCATACCTCCATAATCTTAAAATTAAATTATTATTATTAAATGAAAATCATATTTAACTTTACCCTAAATGGGGTGACATGGATGCAAAACGATGAGAAAAATGCCCCTTCAAGAAGCACCCTAGGTAGAATTATTGGTAGCTTGGAGTCTCCCCACCCGACGAACAACGCTTACGAGGTTAATGCAAATGAAGTTTGGCTTGTGTGAGGCATCATTCTGAATGTTAGCATGTACTTGGCCATCTACTCCTTGGTATGATGGTAATGATAAGCATTTGAGTGACATTACTCCCCAATACTCAGCTTTGATGGATAATCATAGCATGAGGCAACATTACAACAATGATTTCAACATTCGTCTTGTAGGTATTATGATTTCAAGTTGGAATGTGGTCATGCTTTTTGTTCACGGTTTAAATGAAGAGGGTGGTGATCTTCCAAGCAGCTTAGTGTTGAAGAATTATGTGGCCTCTAAGCAAAAGTGGGATCCTCGTGTGTGAATTTCTCTTGTGCACATTTCTCAGCATGCGGTGATGCCACCAACTCGAGGATATTCAAGGGGATATCAATAGGGGCACATAGGCCCTCCCGACCCCTTCTTCTCCAGTAATTTAAGCCATGAGCTTGCCAGCCCATGAGTGTTGCACTCTGCTAAAGCGACACTAAATGAATTTTGGCAACAAATCCCTCTGTACATCCATAATGCACTTGTTGTTGTGGAAGTCGAGGTTCATCAAGAGCATGTCTCGGTGCACGATTGGGAAGTAGATGTAGAGATTGACAACTCGGTCCTTGACATGGGAAAATCATGAGCAAGGGATACCAAAATTCTAAAAGTAGTCGATTTATATTGGCATATTAAAACAATCATGGGCAAGATTATGTTGGACAACGAAGAGGACAAGGAAGAAATCATGGAACAATTAGTTGAGGTTCGTTAACAATAATAGGACATTCAGGCTCACATGGAGAACCAAGAATGTCTTCAGGAAGGCCAAAAGGCCAACTCCCCTAGGCCTCTGAACTGGGAATGTCATGAGAGGGCAGGTGGCCTCTCTCCTAACTAGTCTTTGGAATGATATATTTTTCGAACTTTTTAAGCTACTTATACTTCAATATGTGGAACCAATGTATCAAGACAACTAGATATTCAAACTGCTATTCTATATGTATAATTTTGGTTTATTTCATAACTGAGCGCAAACTATATGGACAAACAATTTGCTTCATTGATGTTGGTCTGGTTTCCTCAATGGCAAGCCAACAGTCCAATGGTTTCTATACACATTTCTACACTTTGCTAATTAGAATTACTAGTTTGGTTTGCTGACAAAAAAAGATCATATTTAACTTTCAATCTCAATTGACGGTCTCTCAATAGTTTTAGAATATCCACCTTGTTCCAAAAGTTTTTTTTTTAATAAAGTTTTACCCTATCTCAAGGGTTTTAAAACTTTTACATTAGATCATTGAAATAAGTAGCCAAGTACTGAGAAGGAATGCAGAGAAAAAAAAAACCATGTTTATTGATTTACAACTGCATAGGAGATCTCAGAAGAAACCATAGGGCAAAAAAATCTTTGAACAAACCTCTTAAGTTGGAGTGCCTTTCACTTCCATTAAAAAATGTTTTGAAATGATAATCTAATTGGTGCACGTAATATTATTTAGTGAAAGTTGAGATGGTTTGTTGTATTCTTTGAGTTCCTTTTATATATATATTTATCATACTTTAAGTTGGAATTAATGGGAGATTTGAACTTTGGGCCTCCACCTCTAAGGTATGACTTTCAACTCTACAATAAATTTGTGTATACAATATTGGGAGAACTCATGGATTTTACACTCCTTATCATTCAATTGGAACTAATAGGATGACTATCATCATATATTTTTTCGTTATGATAGTGCAACGCAATCATACTTCGAATTATTCACGCCTTACAAGGAAATATACTGTGAAAAAGTGTATTAGTCATGTGGACCACAATTCAATTACAGTGAAGTGACGTCTGTAATACTAGAACAATTCACATAACGTTGATCAATAGTTATAGCATCATTAACCCCGTAACCATGGAGCCATAATCTCCTAAGTGGTCACTTATCCAATTCAACCACTTTCACCACTTTCTCCTTGAGTTTTTAGCCCAATTTCCCTTTGGTCATTTTTGTCCTTCATTAATATTGCGACCGAAAGGGTTGGTTGCCCTTTATGGCCTTCTAAGTCGTGACTGAGTTGCTTTGTCTGTGTGCATAGGTCGTGACTGAGCCTAGAAGCTCCCATTTTTGGACTTGGTTGCAATGGGTGAGATCTCCCACCGATTCCTCGAGGTCTAGACTTGAGAAGGATTCCATTATGAGCTTGAGGATCTTATCCTAATAACCATATGGCCTTATCCCTAAAGCCCTATAAGAATCAAGCCATTTCCCATAGGAAGAGGAGGAAAGAACTAGCAAGGTTACTCTGGCGATTTGGCTGCAAGGCTTAGGCAAGGAGCTTGGAAGAAGGACATCTCTTCAGTTTACATCTGGCAAGTTCTGATATTGCTTATTTGATCAATAGAAGATGTGTTGGATGTTTCCATCTACTTAATTGTTTGTTTAAGTTCATGTATTCATTGATAGAGAATTGGTATGATTGTGTTATGACATACTATCAAGTCTAGGAGCATCCTTTGTTTATGTCTCTATTTTTGTCTTAGGTATATGAAGAACCTAAGGGAGCCATGCAGGGTGAAAAATCACTACAACAGATTGGCGACCATACTGGGGAGATCACCCTTTATGCGCTTTTCTTCCTTCTTTATGTGCTTTCTTTCTAAGATCTTTACCCATTTAAATGTCGTTATCTGATTTCCAGGCTTTGTTGAACTCTTTCTTGAGTCTATTCGAAGAAACCTTTACCTTGGATCTGATAGATCTCATCTAAGATATAGCATTGTCCCATTTCTTTGTTTTGGTCGTGATTTCTCACTGTAAACAGAGCGACCCAAAACCTCTTAGTCGTGATTTTCCTTCCTTGGGGAAGTGATCCTCTCTAGTCCTAAGTTTATGTAATGTCCCCATTTTGGGACATTATAACATTACAACATTTCAGAGTGTTATGCCCACCTGAGTAGCCAGATAGGGGTGACAGAGAGTTCAGGAGATATTGAGGGGTTTATT
>CBVK0100189342.1:0-13971 GCA_900067695.1 Picea abies | reverse complement strand
TCTCTAACCATGAGGAATTATGTGACGTTCCACATACCACTGGAAATGAAATGACAAGCACTATCCATCTATGATATTTTCACTGACAAAATCACTTTCCTTCATCTCATTATTCCAGAATTAATCATGGGTTCTCTTACTCCACAAAACATCTTCCCGTGAGGGCTTTTACCATAAGGGGACCACTTTGGAGTATGAAAAAAAAATAATGAGTCATATTTACATCAAACAATATTGGGTCCATTACCCAAGCCTTTGTGCTACGGGGCTTTCTTCAAGGGTTGGCATCAATGACAACCAACCTTAATCAACAATTGGTACCTAAGATGACTATTGGCTTTTTGTCTTGCAAATTGATTGAGTATGTGGGATGATTCGAGTGTTCAGGAAACAACAACTTAGATAGGGATCTCCTAAAGTCTTCATGCTTGACTAGCTCTGAAAGGGGGACAAGAATCCTAATCTTCTGAATTTCATGCTCAAAGTTAAAATAGGAGGGGAGCTTTAGAATTTATTTTACCTTTGGGATAGGACCTTTGACTACTGGTGGGAGGTTCTGTGTTTTCTTCTCCTTGTTGTTTCTTGCTACATCTTCAGTAGGCCTTTTTTCTCTGGTAGGTTGCTCAGGAACATCAATCTCTCCTCCTTTCTTTTTGGACCTGAGGTTGTATCTATTTGGGATGTCATTGGCCTTATCCCCCTTGTTTAGCTCGTTTAATTGGTTGTCCATGAGGGACTCTTCGTATGTTGATTGAGTTAAGTGAGGAGAAGAGGTTGTATCTTCAAAACAATGAATTTCTGGATCGAGGTCTTCTTCCTCTCCACCCTCATCTATAACAAGGTTGTTTTGAAGAGGGGTCTGGATTTTCTGATCATCCCTATATCTATTCTGAGGTTCTCTTTGCATAATATGAGGAGAATTGTTATTCAGCCTCCTGAAGTTGCCTATGTTATCAAGATTTTGAGGATTTTTGTATGTCTTCTTCCCTTCTAATTCCAACCTTTCCATTCTAGTTGAAAGTGATTTTAGTAACTTGGTTACTTCGTCCATTTGGGGGGGGGGAAGGAACTGGAGGTTGAGGCTTCAGGTCTTCCTCTTCCCTTATCTCTATCAGCCTTATTCCTGAATCGATCAACTGCCAATATATTAGACTCTACTTCTATTGAATTGGTGTTCATCACTTCCTTCAGGACTCGCAACATGGTCTAATAGCCTCTCGTGGATCCATTAACTCTGGCAGTGATGAGTTTACCAATCACCCACAGGTTTTGGTCTAACGACAGTCGTACTGCGATAAAACTGGTATCAGAGTGAAAGGTTACGGTTTTGAGTCCACTTGATTGGTGTCAAGTATCTCAGTTGGTTTTGAGAGCCCTCAGTTGGTGTTGAGGGGGAGATTATTGAATTGGTGTTCATCACCTCCTTCAGGACTGGCGACATGGTCTAACAGCCTCCCGTGGATCCATTAACTCTGGCGGTGATGATTTTACCAATCACCCGCGGGTTTTGGTCTAACGGCATACTGCGATAAAACTGGTTGTTGAACAGGATAAATCAACTGAGAAGGGGGGGGGGGTGAATCAGTTGTATAAAATTTATTTCATTTTATAAGAAGATTACTTATTAATCAATAAATCATTCCTTTAACATTCAACTTGCAGTAATACATTTAACCAATAAATATACAATCACATAAATGAAACAGTGACACAGTGATTTTTCATGAGGAAACCCAAAAGGGAAAAACCTCTTCTTCTTATGAATGAAAGGCAAGCTCCAACTTCACTTTACATTCTTATTTTATCTGAGCTACAACCCAGATGGGGTTGCTACCTCTGTTTATTTAGCACCTACTGAATGGAAGATACAACTCCCAGATGTACAAGCACCAACTTGTACCGGAGACTTTTACAGTCTCCCCTTGCTCCTCCCTACCACCCTGGAATCCTTCTCTGTCACTAAGAACCTGCAAACCAACTATTTATCTTCTCTGGCAAAAGATTCATCATTCAAGTCCTCTATGTTTATATAATCATATCAAAATCCATTCTTCTCCCCTTGATCTTTGCTATATCTTCATCATTTCTTCTCACTGTCCCTGTATGATTTTATTTCGATTTTATATTCATTTACAGAAATGAATTTTACCTTAGAGATATGGCTGTACCATTAATTCCATACGCACCAACATTCATCTCACCCAATTTCACTTATTTCTACCCTGTACATTCAGAGCGTACACTCGAACCCTCAGGCTTTGAAGATTCGGTTACAATAGTTGAATAACTACCTTACAGTGATTATTATTGGTCAAGGCATCAAGACGAACAATATCCACATGATCAGTTTAAACATTTAACCAACACCGTTCGATGAACATACATCTGTTTTAATTTTTTAGCATGGAATAACCCTTGAGCGCTTTGGCAAACCACTTGTGATAACCCATATGTCCATTGGTCATGACCACAGGTTAATCGAAATGCATTTCTCATTTCACATTTCAGCAATTTGGCAATCCTGTGTCGAAGAGTCTTGACACTTCAAGTTACGAAACCTCGAAATAGAGCTTAGTTTCATGCTAGCTCCTCCCTCTCACATGACTATCAGTGGTAACCACTACCTACACCAAAATGGTATTTTGGTGTTTCACATTTCAACATTTCTTGTGATGAAGTGTTTCAATACTCCAAGTCACGAACCCCAAAATTTTTGGCATTTCGCATTTCGACATTTCGGCATTTCTCATTTCGGTGTTTCGGCATTTCTGTGATGAAGTGTTTCGACACTCCAAGTCACAAACCCTGAAATGATATGACGGCTTCACATTTGATCTGGTGGAAATAGATCGGACAGTTCTCGTTAACTTCTCAAGGACAGATCAACGGTCATATACAACTCTTATATTACTTCTCCAATGCTTAATCCAACAGATATGAATTAATCATTCATCGAGATGGATGGATGTCGTGGTTTCAGTATTTTGGCATTCGGGACTTCATGATGTTGAAGTTTTTGCTTACCATGCAAAAATCCTGAAATAGAAACTCTCAAAATCAACACCCCTTTTGGTATTTCGGCATTCGAGACTTTGTGATGTTGGATTTTTTGCTTACCATGAAAAAATCCTGGAATCCCGAAATAGAAAATTTCAGAGTGACAATATCCAAAATTGAAGCTATGCCTATGCAAATTGATCCATGGTGCCTGTGAAAACTGAGCAACAAACTCCCCCTTTGGCATTTTAAAGTTTGACATTAATGACAAAAACAAGTCTTGTGCAAACTATGCAAGCTGCAATTCCTACCAACAACTTCCAGGGCTGCATCTTGCATATGAGCCAAGGAGGTAGTTCTTCTCTCTCTTAACAGGAGGAAAAATTCAGGGTCAAAATCACTAGAATATGTAATTTTGGCAGAGGCCTATGTAGGATTTATCTCAGCAGGGATCTTATTGTACATTTTGTTGAATCTTTTGGAGAAGTCAGAAACAGACTCTCCCTCTTTTCTCTTTAGGGACCCAAACTTTGTGATATAATACATGAAGTCATTTTTATCCCCCCATTGTCTCAAGAAGACATCATCTAAAGTCTCAATCCCATCAATGGATCCAGGGGTCAAGGCCCTAAACCACTTTTTGGCTTCTCCATCAAGACTTTGGACAAAAATCCTCATCCAAACACCTTCATTTACTATGACATAGTTATTAGCATAACTATAGAAATATGCAAGGTGCTCCTCTGTAGTGATATCTCCCTCCCCCATAAAATTAGGCAGTTTCTTAAGGTAGCCACTGGCTGGGAGGGCATTAAGAGGCTGAGGCAAAATGATAGGGGTGTATATGGCAGCTACTATAGTGTCCATTCTATTTATGGGGGGATTAGCTCCTGCCATTGGAGTGTGAACAAGAGGAGAACCAGGGGGGGATGAAACTCGAACAGGGGATGTTGGAGGTGTGCTTCTGGGAACAAAGGGAAACAAACGAGGTTGTGGAGAAAAGGCCTCAGTGCTCGAGGGACAAAGGTTTCCCTCTCTGCCAAAGCAACCAATTTTGACAAGAGGAGGAGTAGTGAAACTGGGAGAGGGTAAATTAGCAGGAACACTTCCAAAATTCAAACTTATAGAAGCTCCAACAGACGGTGTAATAGGAAAGTGAGAAACAACTACTAGATTTGCTATAGGAGGATGGTGAAAATCATCAAAAATACCTGGTTCAACAACTGAAGTGCCTCCCTGAAGAATCTTTCTTCTTCTGATGACTTTCTCTAGGTCAACTTCAGGTGTTTCTAAAGGAAGATGTGGAGTGGACCTCATGTGTTTTCCCCTGGAAGCCACAGCCGAAATAGTGGAGTCGTCTCAATGGAATCACCGCAGTGGAGTCACCAGGTGCACAGTTGCAATCTTTGATGTATTAAGTCTTGTTGCACCTTCAAAACTAGTAAGCTTTGTCATTCAATCCTAGGGAAAATCCTCAATTCATCCCTGGTAACGACTCCATAAATGTTAGCACTGGAAGTCACCTCTAGATTGCTACAAAGGTAAACCCAATACCCATTAGTTTGTATGTCACAGTGAATAATTTTAAAGGGGGTCTAATGGATGCAAACTCAGGATTATATCGCTTTAACTTAGAAAACTAGGCTGGTATGCATAAGCAGGTGAGGTCTTGATCTAACTTCAGTAAGTAAATTGTAGTATAGTGGTGAGTAGGGGGAAGAACTTGAGGAGAAATGGAAAGGTATGCTATGGACATTCAGTCTTCCAGCAGCCTAAAGAGGAAAAAATCTGAAGACAATATCCTCTTGGTTCAGGGATTCAAGGGAATGAATGAATTTATTACTGAACTTAAATCAAACATACATCACAATTCAATTACAACAACCCAACTAGATCATCCATTCTCGAGTCATTCAGCGTTAGGGGAAAAACAACACAAGAAACTGATTAAAATTGGTCATGATACCACTATGATCAAACCTACATCACAAGAACATAACTACCCTTGACTGGATCATCCATGCCCGAGTGTCTTAACACAATTGTTACAGAGATATGGAAGAAAACTGACTTTCATTAAACAAGAAGTCTCAAATACAGATACATAACCAGAGAACCAGAGGCTTCATTAAAACTTTACAAATCAGGAGCTTAGCTCAACCATCGACCCTAACAAAATATGAGGAAGACTTCTATATACTCAGAGAAAAACTACATAAGCATGCTCGAGTCTCTACATTGAAGGCATTATGTCTGCATTCTTCCTGGTAGACTGTGCATGTAGTTTGTTGTCAAAAGCGAGCTCTATCAGACACAATCGTGTTTAAGGAGGGTTTTGCAGCTGAGCCAACTTGCTAACAGTCCTTTCTCGATCTTTCCATTTATGGTGGAAATGATGTTCAACCACCACGAACTAACCTCAATAACTGCTTCATCAGGATCGGGAAGGCCCGAGTCGGGACTGCATCTATGGAATTTAATGGCCTCTGCATTCTTCCATCTAGATCTAAGTCAGATGCTTGCGGGGAGGTCTGACAGTAGACACGAATGCTGACGAAGTGATTGGCGCGCTCGGCATGGAATAGTGGATGGGAGATGGCCAGGTGGACAGTCGTGAATGGGAAGAGGAGACTGAGGATAGTGTGGGGGGAGGATACTAAGGATAGCGTGGGGGGCACACAAGCAAGAGTTGAGGTGTAATGGGATGGAGGTGATGTGGAGTGAGGTGGCACAGGTGGCGGGAAATGAGAAGGGGACAAGTGTGAGGGAGCGAAAGTGATAGGGGAGAGACCACTTGTCGACCCGGGATAGGGAATTTATACGCGCCTCTGCATATCGGGGTTGGGAAAAGTGGTTTAACTCTTCACCGCTTTTGGGCTTGATGTGTGTCTCTGACTGAAATGTAACATCTCCACAAAACCATGGTTTCAAACTTGGCCCGCACTACAATTTTTAACTCCCATGCATGTTGGGACCCCGATATGATCAACGACCGTCGATCTGAGGAGCACATATCTCGATCGCCCAGATTTGCACATGTCTTATCAGTTTGTGCCCAAAGGTCACATCGCTCATTCAACTTAGGATAGAAGCCAAATTGTGGGTTTTTCTCCCGCCTTCTTCTATTCCTTTTCCAAGGGGCCAATTTCTTAGGGAAAACACCCCCTTTTACAAATAAATGTGATAACACGGTGCTCAGAAGAGACTCTCTTTCTTCTCTCGGAATGAAATACTGAATCCTTGGGCTCACCACAGTATCAGGAGCCTCCTCATGCTTCTCATCTAACATTGAATCATACACTGAAGGTTGTCCTCGCAACATATACAACTTGTTCACCCGATCACTGATCAACTGCAGTTCCACTGGGTCCACTCCCTCCCTGTAGATAAATACATGTTCCATCTTGAAAAATGTACAATATCCTACATCCTCCAAGGCTGATACTGAGAGCAAGTTAACCCTCAACCCTGGAACAAAGACAACTCCATCCAGCTCCAAGAATCCTCCATACTCGAGTTGGAATCTAACCCTTCCAACTCCACATACAGCTCGCACCATACCACCTTCATTTACCACCTATCAGTCAGGACCTGTCTCTGTGATATTTAGGAATACTCGTTAGATTCTCATCATGTGGCAAGAGGATCCACTATCCACAATCCATCTGATATCACCTCCAAATCCTCTGCTACTGACACTGGATACTAGGGTAACCAAAACAAATTCCCTGTCATACTTGGAAGAAAAGTCCTCCATGGATGTTGTAACATTTGTCTTGGGCCCCTCTGGTTCCTTCTTCTTCTTCTTCTTCCTCTCAGGACAATGAGAAGCAAGGTGCCCCAATTGGTTACAACAATAACATCTGACTTTACTCAAGTCCCTCCCAAAACTTCATTTCTTCTTGATCTTTGCAGTAAGAGAAACATTCTCATCAACTCCATCTGTCTTTTGTTCACTTCTATGAGATTCTTTCTGGATCTCCTCCTGGGTGAAATAATCCCACAGTCTTCTCCAATCTTGAATATGCTCATGACCCACCACAGACTTCACAAAGACTTCCCATTCTTTGGTGAAGCCTTTCAAGGCTATCCTCGCCAACTCTGAATTTGATATGACCTCTCCAACAACAACAAACTCATCTTTCAGTTGAGATACCCAAGTAAGATAAGAAGAAACACTCTCCTCCTTACCCATCTTGGTATCATGTAGCTTAGCCTTCAAGGCCATCTTTTGGTTCTCATTCTTCGCCTCAAATACATTCGTAAGTGTATCCCACATCTCCTTGGTTGTCTTCTTCTCATCCAAGTGTGGGATAAGGTGATCCTTCACCCCATCCAGAATAATCCTCTAAACCTTGGCCTTCTTGACCTTATACAAATCCAAAGCAATAGGATTTGCTGCGAGAACCACAACAATAGAACTGGCAAAGTTCCAAATCTTGTTCTCCTTGAGAACATCTGACATCCGGACCTTCCACTGCAAATAGTTGGAAATGCCATCCAACTAACCCTCAAATCTAATGCGTGCAGCCATATTCCATGTCACAGCTCAAGGAAAACAATCACAAATTTTCCCCCTTCGACCTTGCCCAAAAATCACACTGTTAACTGTCACTCAGAGACCAAGCTCTGATACCATGTAAATTTTTAATGACAAAATCAACAAGCTAACAATGCTGTCATACACTTAGCAACTTAGAGATAATTGTCTTGCATGAACTCTGATATGTCTAAAACCCACATTCAGAAATTTCCATAAGCAAAGATACACATTGCTAAGTAATTATGCAGCGGAAATAAACATAATGAACAACATTTAATCACCCATGAAGAACTCATAAATTTAGGCAAATGCAAGGAAAACCCCAATGTGGGGAAACCTAATGAGAGAGAGAGAGAGAGAGAGAGAGATCTTATTATTCAGCTTCAGAAAAATACATATCAGCAACAAAATCACAATTTCCAGCCAAGAAAAATCCACTTACAACACACTTAAAAAGTCCTAAACATTTGCCTCGTAATCTATGTCAAATCTGTATTGTTGTACGACCCTCCTTGTACCTCAAAATCTGTGCAAACAGTCAATTGTACGAATTGTTCTGTATGACCCAGCAACAACAATAAAAACCATTGAATCAGCCTCGAAAATCATGCCAAAGGCTGCTTCGATTTGCATGCCCTCCTTCCCTTATTATACAGATCTGTACAGTACGACCTCCCACAGTAGAAAAATAACTCAACAATAAAACAGATATGCTCCCTTGGGATTTATGCCCACTTTGTCTTTGGAAATGTGCCCTCTATGCTGCCTTAATTTTCCTCTCTCAAGCCTACTCAAAAATTCTATCTCAATCACCTTCTCTTGTCTTGCACACTACCCAATGCATTCTTTTATAAATCTGAAAATGACCTTTTCCCTCCAAAGTGTCTTTTCACCTTCCCCAACCCTAAATCCAAAGACCAAGATCTAATCTTGCCTTTTACAAGATCAAGGGTCATGATTCATTCCCTCCAAAATGAATCACTTAAAATATTAAAGTACATTTCACTTTATTACATAAGTTCACTTTATGAAATAAAGTCACTTTAAAATTAGAAGGTACATGCTTTATTAAAAAGTCACTTTAATAAAAGAACCACTTTACAACTTTATAAAAAACCATTACAAAGTTAAGTGCCTAGTAGTGTCAACATAAGGTAAAATCTGCATACAAGACAAAACTTGTGGAGTACCTCCCGAGCTAAAAAGATAACACTCCCTCTCAGTGAGGGATGTACTCGCTACCATCTCCATCATCTAGTCCCATTACATTGTGCTCTGTAGGAGCTCCCTCTGAACTTGGAGTTATCCTCAACACCTGCACAAAACTTGAACTAGAAGATCTTCTCCTGACAACTACCCGGAACCCTGAGCTCCTTGGAGAATCCACTCCATCCTGAGCATTGGTTCGACCACATTGGATGAGCCTCCTGCTAGTGCTTAGAAGAGACTCATTCTCTTCTCTCAGAATGCAATATTGAATCCTTGGGCCCACCGCATTTTCAGTATCCTCCTCATGCTCCTCATCCGACGATGAATCATACATTCAAGGTTGTCCTCGCAACATATACAACCTGTTCACCCGATCACTGATCAGCTACAGTTCCACCAGGTCCACTCCCTCCCTGTAGATAAAGACACGTTCCCTCTTGAACAATGTACAATATCCTACATCCTTCAAGGCTGAGACTGAGAGAAAGTTAAACCTCAACCCTGGAACAGAGAAAACTCCATCCAGGTCCAGAAATCCTCCTTACTCAAGTTGGAATCTAACCCTTCCAAATCAACGTACAATTCGCACCATACCACCTTCATTTACCACATGTCAGTCAGGACATGTCTCTGTGATATTTAGGAATACTCGCCAGATTCTCAACATGTGGCAAGAGGCTCCACTATCCACAATCCATCTGATATCACCTCCAAATCCTCTGCTACCGACACTAGAAACTAGGGTAACCAAAGAAAATTCCTTGTCATACTTGGAAGCAAAGTCCTTCATGGATGTTGCAGCAATTGTCTCAGGCCCCTCCGGTTCCTTCTTCTTATTCTTCCTCTCATGACATTGAGAAGCAAGCTGCCCCAACTAGTTACAACAATAACATCTGACTTTACTCAATTCCCTCCCAAAACTTCCTTTCTTCTTGCTCTTTGCAGTAAGAGAAACATTCTCATCAACTCCATCTGTCTTCTGTCCACTGCTTTGAGATCCTTCCCGGATCTCCTCCTGAGTGAAATCATCCCACAGTTTGCTCCAATCTAAAAGATGCTCATGACCCACCACACACTTCACGAAGACTTTCCATTATTTGGTGAAGCCTTTCAAGGCTATCCTCACCAACTCTGAATCTGATATGAACTCTCCAACAACAGCTAGCTCATCTTTCACTTGAGCTACCTAAGTAAGATAAGAAGAAACACTCTCCTCCTTACCCATCTTGGTATCATGCAGCTTAGCCTTGAAGGCCATCTTCTGATTCTCATTCTTCGCCTCAAATAAGTTCTTAAGTGTATCCCACATCTCATTGGTTGTCTTCTTCTCAACGAAGTGTGGGATAAGGTGATCCTTCACCCCATCCATAATAATCCTCTGATCCTTGGCCTCCTTGACCTCATGCAAATCCAAAGCAACAGGATCTGTTGTGGGACCCACAACAATAGATCTGACAAAGTTCCAAATCTTGTTCTCCTTGAGAACAACTAACATCTGGAACTTCCACTGCAAATAGTTGGAAATTCCATCCAATTGATCCTCAAATCTAATGCATGCAGCCATATTCCCTGTCACAACTCAAGGAAAACAATCAAAAATTTCCCCCCCTTCGACCTTGCCCAAAAATCACACTGTTTACTGTCACTTAGAGACCAAGCTCTAATACCATGTAATTTTTAATGAAAAAATCAACAAGCTAACAATTATGTCATACACTTAGCAACCTAGAGATTATTGTCTTGCATGAACTCTGATATGTCTAAAACCCACATTCAAAAAATTACATAAGCAGAGATACACATTGCTAAGTAATTATGCAGCAAAAATAAACACAATGAACAACATTCAATCACCCATGAAGAACTTAGAAATTTAGGAAAATGCCAGGGAAATCCCCAATGTGGGGAAACCCAATGAGAGAGAGAGAGAGAGATCTTATTACTCAACTTCGGGAAAATACATATCAGCAACAAAATCACAATTTCCAGCCAAGAAAAATCCACTTACAACACACTTAAACAGTCCTAAAAATATGCCTCATAATCCATTCCAAGTCTGTATTGTTGTACAACCCCCCTGTACCTCGAAATCCATGCACACAGTCAATTTTACAGATTGTTCTTTACAGCCCAACAACAACAAGAAAAACCCTTGAATCAGCCTCGAAAATTGTGCCAAAGACTGCCTCGATTTGTGTTCCTTCTTTCCCTTGTTGTATGGACTTTACGGATCCGTACAGTACAACCTCCCACAAAAAAAAAATAACTCAGCAATAAAACATATATGCTCCCTTGGGATTTGTGCCCACTTTGTATTGGGAAATGTTCCCTCTATGCTGCCCTAATTTTCCTCTCTCAAGCCTACTCAAAAATTCTCTCTCAATCACCTTCTCTTGTCTTGCACACTACCCAATGCATTCTTTTAGAAATCTGATGATCAGGGGATCAAATTTTGCTCAAATTTCAAAGTGCTCGGAATGCAACAAAATCAGTGCCATTGCATCTATCTCATATTCCTGATTCCGGCGGTATATTTACTTTATCAAACGGACTCCATATGGAGAATATATCGTGTTCTGTTCGTCGAGACAAACAGGCAAAAAAATTTGGTGCTGACTGTGCAGTCCATACGATCTAACATGGCAGGGCCGTACAGACCGTACGATGACATGTTAGATGGTGACATGGAAAATGTTGGTTGATTGACAGTTGGTGAATCAGGAGATGAAACATGTCCATTGGATGACAAATGGTATGAAGACATGTGGCCCAATCCATGGGCGCCATATGTCACTCATTGTTTGGTTCATGATCGTTATGTAAAATTATTGGAGTCCACGGGGTTCGACCCCTGGACCTCCCACACCGCATAGCTTTCACAAGCTCCGACCGACCAATGGGTTATACTTTGTGCCTTGTTATATATATGTGTTTAATTATATATCAATTCAAATATTGTAACCATTGGTAGGGGGTTGGGTCGGGTCTTAGCCCCGGCCCGTGGTCACTTGTTTAAAAATATGTCCATATCATATATACCATATACCAAATGGTTGGCGCGGGGGTTTGAACCATAGTTTGTGACCGTTGTATAAACTGTGTAACCTTTGTATATGCGTGCGGGAGTTGGTTAATAGTGATTTCCACGATTTAATAACCGACCCGCCATGCGTCATTACGTTGTTTGGTGTTGAAACGAAGCCCTTCTTATTATAGCGCGTGGTCGTGTTAAGACCCATATGCCCAGGTTCCTAGGCAGTTAGGGGCTGGCATGCCCTTAACCATTCTACGGTTTGCATCCTTGGCATGGTTTCACCCGGTGCTAGGTTTATACGCTTTAAAATGAGTGTGAGCCAAGTTCAATGATGAAGGGTGCGTTTTGTAGATTCAAATACAACAAGCTTGAAGAGGGGGACTTCTAGGAAGCCTAACTTCTTCATTTTTCGACCGATTGAGGTGCCGAAAGAGCCCAGACAGGGGTTTTTAGACGCTCTGAAGCCATTGGAGTAGTCGGTTTGTTAGTTTGAGCATTGTAAGACATGTTCTTGAGAACTTTTGAGCAATTAATAATAATGATCCATTGGAAGCTGGACCAGAAGATGTAGCCCATGAGAGGGGTGAACTCCTTTATCAATTGATGTGTTTATGTGCTTATGTTCATTGATTATGTTGTTGTTTATGTGTAATTTTCATAAGTAATCCTTTAAATCTATGTGTTGCAAACTGATCCTTTTGCTTTAAACACATAACATTCACTTGTAATAATTTTCAAGTATTTCAAGTCTTCTTCATTTTTAGATCAAGTTGGTATTATAGCACTGGTTTTTGAAGACTTGATTGTTTGCAATTTTTGTTTCTGATGCTCACAAGGTTGAAACTCACAAGAGGAGAAGGTCAACTTGTGGATCCAAGTTCTCATCTGACAAGGAGGAAGCAGATTCATTCACTGCAAGTTTCAGAGAGACATTCACCACGCATGGCTCATGCAGAAATTCATGAACGTGTTCCTGCTGACAATGAAGATCTCAGAGAGGTTTTCATGGAGCTGAGAGAGATGATGAAGATCTTGATGGAAAGGAACATAATGTCACAGGGTGAAGGCTCTAACCCTTCAATGCATAAGGGAGGCGGTGGTGACAAAACTCCAGGAGGAAATGGAGGGAATGGTGCTTCTCCACCACCCTCTCCTCCATCATCATCATCTTCTTCTTCTTCTAATAGTTCGAAACATCTTCCAAATTCTCCAAAGGGGCATGGTAAAACTCCTTCGCAAATTCCTTCATTAAAGCTTGATATAAAATTTGAATTGCCAATTTACAATGGAGAAGTTAACGCTGAAAAGTTAGATAATTGGATACGTCAAATTGAAGTATATTGTAGAATACAAAAGATTCAAGATGATGAAACCAAAATTCAGCTTTCTTCATTAATATTAGATGGTTCAACACTTATTTGGTGGGAATCTAAGACTCAGGAGGAAATGAAAAAGCAATGAAAAATTTTTCTTTCTTGGAATGATTTCATTATATCAATTTAAAAACAATTTTATCCATTGGCATATAAACAAAAGGAAACTATGGAATGGCAAAATTTTAGACAAGCTAAAGGACAGAATGTACAAAGTTTTACTCAGGAATTTAGGAGAAGAGCTTTGGTTTTGGGAGTTGATTTGTCTTCATAGGAAACATTGCTCAAATATATTGGTGCTTTGCATAGTTATTTGAGGCATACTATACTCATGTTTAATCCTTCGAATCTAGATGAAGTTTGTGTACAGGCTACTCATTTGGAAGCAAGGGGAAGGAACGATACTCATGAGGGTTTCAAGAAGACATTCAGCCATGGAGACAAGGGAAAGAAGAAATTCAAAGGCAATGGCAGAAAGAATGTTGTTGTGAAGAAAGAGGGAGAAAAGTTCACATGTAAACATTGTTCAAAAGATGGCCATGATGAAGACCATTGTTGGAAGCTTCATCCTGAAAGAAGACCCAAAAAGTTTGGCAACAACAACAAGGGGAAGTCGAAGACTATTGCAACTATTCAACATGACTTAGGTTCGGATTCAGGTGATGAGACGAATATCACAGCCATGGGTTACCAAGGTAATGGTTCTATTGCAAGTACTATCTCTTCAAGTAATGCTAATGTCAATGTAACTCAACATGAGAAAACGAGAATTGAACTTTTTCATATAAGGGTTGTTTCAAAACATACTAAGATAG
>CBVK0100189341.1:0-13972 GCA_900067695.1 Picea abies | reverse complement strand
GTTTTATAATCCAGAGTGGGTGTTATATTTCCGCGAAGTTTTTTAACCGAGAAAGTGGTGTTACACATCTTGTCTCATTTATTTATGTGTTTTCCTAGGCATTTGACGATTGATGCTCATAATTTATCACTTGTGTGTAGAATTTGGCGGTTAATGAGGAACTTCATGTGTTGGAAAGTTTATTCTCACCACACATGCGCCATTTTTTAACAGAAGCACTCAAATATTGTGTTGTTGATTGAGCGAGAGACATACAAGAGTCGGTTTCAAAACAAAAAATGGTAAGCCCGTTAACTTTGATATCAATTATTTTTGAGTTCCTGTATAAGGACAACTTCATGAAAAAGAGCATCATCCATCTTCTAGTGAGTTTGAGACATTGGTTCACTAGTTTTGGGATGTTTTTGAAACCCGTATCGCTGAACGCAATTTGTAAAAGATGTGGGAGTTGGCTAAGGAATAGGTTGACAACGGGTTTGATCCTTTCTCGGTTTGGTTGAGCTTCTTAGCTAAAGCCGTAGTGCCTACTACCTTTCAAGAACTTGACCTGGTTCAGATGTTGGCCAAACTATATGACCCTTTAAGCCATACTATTGTCTCTGTGTTGATTCTAGAGCCTACAACCAAACGATAACGAGTCTACATATCACATAATTAATGGCTTGCACAACAATGAGTTTAGTGGGCAGAAAAATAAAACATATCCCACAGTAGACAACAAATATAATAAGGGGGCATATAACATCTTATTGATCTGTCACAAAACCAGTGAAGAAAAGAAACACGGTTACAATCTATAGAAAGCATCATGCAGGCTTATCATTTAAACAAACAACAACAAGCTTTTGCAGGGAGACGAAGAGCCAATTGTATGGTAACCGTAGCACATCAGAGGAATCTGGAGCGAGTGTAACCGCCTAGCTGAGTTGTCACCCTTCAACAATCTCCACCTTGACAACAATTTCCTGATATCACTCAACAAATTTACTCATCCCTTCAACAATCTTCACCTTGACAACAATTTCCTGATATCGCTCAATAAATTTACTCATCTTTTTTTCTGCATGCCAAGAGAAGCCAAACTCCACAACGAATTCTCTAACAACAATGGTTTTGTAAACATGTCTACATTCTGGGTATGGACCTTCTTAAGAGATATTCCATCTCCATCAACACCCTCTCTCATAAAATGGTACTTGACATCAATATGCTTACCCTTGTTGTGATAAGCTGGATTGGTGGCCAAATGGATAAAACATTGACTATCACATAGTATATACACATAGTCTTGCACTCTTCCAACTTCACCCAAAAGACCCTTTAACCAGATTGTCTCTTTGCATGCAAGTGAGACATCAATATATTCTACCTCAGTAGTGGACAAAGAAATTGTTTCTTGAAGCTTTGACATCCAACTGATGGATCCTCCTGCCAGAGTAAAGACATAACCTAAAGTAGACCTCATCTTGTCCAAATCACCTGCAAAATCTAAATCAACATAATCACATATTGTATCATTACAAACATCAAAAGTGATGCAATAATCACTCGTGACTCTTAGATATCGAAGCACCCATTTCACTATTGTATAATGTCCTCTACCTGGATTTTCCATGTATCTACTAACAACACCAACTGCATGTGAAATATCTGGTCTAGTACATACCATTGCATACATTAAACATCCTACCGCATTTGCATAAGGTACACGAGACATATAATCATTTTCTTCTTTACTACTAGGACATAATTATGAAGAAAGCTTAAAATGGGAAGCCAAAGGGACATTCACAGGTTTCACAGAATTCATATTGAATTTCATGAGTATTTTCTCCACCTAATTTTGTTGTGATAACCAAAGCTTGCCATTTTTGTTGTCTCTGTGTATTTCCATGCTCAAAATGCGTTCACCAACTGCACGCAAAATATCCGTTCTAGTACATACCATCGCATACATTAAACATCTTATTGCATTTGCATAAGGTACACGAGACATATAATCATTTTATTCTTTACTACTAAGACACAATTCTAAAGAAAGCTTAAAATGGGAAGCCAAAGGGACATTCACAGGTTTCACAGAATTCATACCGAACTTCATGAGTATTTTCTCCACATACTTCTGTTGTGATAACCAAATCTTGCCATTTTTGTTGTCTCTGTGTATTTCCATGCCCAAAATTCATTTTGCTTCTCCTAGAATCCTTCATATCAAAAGTCCTAGCCAACTGAGTCTTTAACCTGTTGATCTCAACCATGATTTTGCTCGCCACAAGCATATATTCAACATATAACACTAAGATAATGAATATGCCATTGAAACTTTTGAAGTAAACACAATGATCATACTCACTTCTAGTAAATTTTTCATTCACCATGAAGGAATCAAACTTCTTGTACCATTGCTTAGGAGATTGCTCCAAGCCATAGAATGCTTTCTTGAGCTTGCAAACAAATCTTCTCTTGCGATCTTGAACAAAACCTTTTGGTTGTTCCATATGTATATCCTCATCCAAATATCCATGCAAAAAAGTTGTTTTAACATCTAACTGCTCCAACTTGAGATCAAATAAAGCAACTGGTGCTAACATAGCATGAATAAAAACAAACTTAACAACCGCTGAAAAGATTTCATGGAAATCAATACCTTCCATTTGGGAATATTCTTTTGCAACAAGTCTAGCTTTGTATCTTTCATTTTTCCCATCAACACCCTTCTTCAATCTGTAGACCCACTTACACCCAACCACTCATCCGTCCTTAGGGAGGTCTACCAGGTCCCATGTCTTGGTCTTCTTCAAGGCATCCATTTCTTCTTCCATGGTTATTTTCCATTTGGCACTTTCAACAACATCCATTGCTTCTTGATAACAAGAAGGTTCCCCATCATTAGTAATCAAAGCAACATATGAAACATAATCTTCATACCTCTTGGGAGGATTTTTGTCCCGTGCATATCTCCTAAGGGCTAGTTGAGGTGTTTCCACATCTTCTTCTTTTTCAGAAGCTTCTTCTTGCTTCCTCATTTCTGTAGAAGGCTGAGTCTTCAACTAAATTTCTGGATGTTATGGTACCTGTTCCCATTTCACTTCAACCTTTTCAACATCTGATTTTATGGGAGGAGATTCATCAAACACTACATCTTCGTTAATGATGATTTTATGGGTAGTAGGATCCCACAATTTATATCCCTTAACTACATCATCATAACCAACAAAAATGTACTTCTTTGATTTGGAGTCTAACTTTGAACGTTGATCTTTAGGAATAAGGGCATAAACATCACAATCAAAGATTTTCAAATTTGAGTAATCACAAGGGTGACCGGTCCATACCTCTTCGGGAATTTTACAATCTATTACAACCGAGGGTGACTGATTTACCAAATAGCAAGCAATAGTAACTTCTTCTGCCCACAATTCTTGCTACAAATTGCCATTACTAAGCCTTTTCCTTGCTCTCTCTAGAAGAGTCTTGTTCATGCGTTCTGCCACACCATTTTGTTGAGGAGTGTATACCGCGGTTTTATGTCTTCTGATCCCAACTTCCTTGCAATATTTCTCAAATTCCGAGGATGTGAACTCGCCTCCATTATCTATTCTCAAACACTTGATTTCCCCGTCAGTTCTATTTTCAACCAAAACTCTAAAATGTTTAAATACATTAAACACATCAACTTTTCTCTTTATTAAATACATTAAACACATCAACTTTTCTCTTTATAACATAGACCCACACCTTTCTAGAGTAATCATCTATAAATGTTACAAAATATGATGATCCTCCAAAAGAAATTGTAGGGGATGACCCCCACACATCTGGATGAATATAATCAAGAAAATCTTTACTTATATGACTGTCTGTTTTAAACTTTTGTCTACACTGCTACTCGAAAATACAATGTTTGCAAAAATTCAAATTCAAGGATTTCAAACATGGAAGCAACTTGCAGTTTATCAATACCTTAAGTCCTTTTTCGCTCATATGACCCAATCATTGATGCCATAAATGTGCATATTCATTTGCTTTCTGTGATGTCGCCACTGCTTCTTTTACTTGAGTGTTTGGTCCAAAAATCCTTAGATACCAATTATAATATTTAAAAACTCATTTTAGCATCTAACTTGATTTAGATTAATTCTTGATTGTATTGAGGTGATTTGTAGAAAAATGATATTGTGCTTCTTATCCAAAATCTCATAAATGATGATTAATTTGAAGTATTATGAGATAACACAACAGAAAATAAAAGAACTCAAATTATACAATATTGATGTCATAATTTACTACATTTTCAAATCCCCTTTAGATAGTGAGACTACTCTTTATTATCTCAAAAGGTCAAATTACATTACAACATGGACTTACAAAAGCCAATTTGAAGGACTCTCTTCAATTCCACTACTCAAACCCAAAAATAGAGTTCATCATTGAATTACTTGCGAAATTATGAGAAAAATGATTATAAAGTCAACCATATTCTAGACTGGCTCAATTTTACCCTCTTTACACGCCAAACGATGCACTATGGTGCTCATTGATGACAATCTAGACTAAGAGTTCTAAAGAAAACATCTTAGCAAAAAAATAACATCACCATTCAACTCCTCTCGAGAAAACTATAAAAATGAGTATAAACATGCCTATATGTGGTCAAAACACCCGATGACACGTAAATAGAGACACATCATAGCTTGTCTCTTCTCTTGGCATGAAAAACTATGCATCTGTACACCCTCGAGATCTGTGCCAACATTGGAATGTGTCTGCCTCAGACTGTGTGTCCACATTGGGATGTGTGTATTGGCCTTGGACTACGCACCCATAAATAGGTCGCGGGCCCTAACTTCCGACCGGAACTGTTGGCAAACATTTATTATGTTATTAGGGAATCCTGTAACAAGAGGTCTGATTGGAATAATGGTTAGTTCGTTGGCATATTATATGGCGGATTAGGGTTTCAAACCCCACCGACCACCGGTTATTGCGTTGGTTTTGTTATATTTAGTGGTCTATAATGTTAAGCCCCCCGCAGGATATGGTATTGGTTACATTGTAATGCATATAACCTGGGTCGAAGGCTTAGCCCTCGACCCTTTCTCCATCCATTTAAACCACTACACAACTTTAAATAAAATCTGCGACATATATGGTTAAGACTCATATGTGTGGCACAATGGTAATGGATTCTTGTATAAGGTTGTGAGAGGTCATAGGTTCGATCCTCTAGACTCCCAATAAAATTTTAATAACCATTAACCATAATAGGCCAATGAGGAACTGCCACATGGCAATCTCTTATTGGCTCCCCTGTGTCACGTGTCAAAATATAATTGTTTCACCTATTTGTATGGATTGCCACATCACCTTGCCAACTTGACATGCCACGTCACTAACTGTCTGCCATGTCAACACTATACGGTCATATGATCATGCCACGTGTCACCCTTGGAGTGGTGACACATGTCACCTTTGACCCTTTGAATTTTTATTTTTTTCCCTAGTTTGACTTGAACTTTGACCATCCATAACTTGTGCATACAAACTTCATTTGAGGTGATTTTTGCGTCGTTGGAAAACTATCGTTGAGATCTACTCAATGATGTAGTTTTTGAGAGAATTTGAGATGGTCAAATTTTGAGTTTTTCTAGATCCTCCTAGACCTTTGTGAGCATTCATAGATCCTCTTGGATCAGTGCTTCCTTCTCATTTGTAAAGGTTTCCAATATTTGTAGCCTTCATAACCACTAAGATGCCCTTGGAAACTTTCAATGCTCCATCTTGACATGTAAACCTATAATCTCTATAATCCAAAACTCCCAAAGAAATTAAGTTCTTTTTAAGTTCAGGTGCATGTCTAACCTCTTTCAGTGTTCTAACAATATCATCAAACATTTTAATCTTAATGCTCCCAACCCCAACAATATTACAAGGAACATTGTTTCCCATGAGAATAGTACTATCATTAACAAATTGTAAGAGGAAAACCAACTCCTATGTGGACACATGTGATGTGAAGCCCCATAATCTAGTAACCATTCTTCATGATAATCTGAGACATTACAAATGGATAGAACTTCATCAACCATACCAGACCTTGACTCAATTAGATTTTCTTCCTTATCGAAGTCTTCCTTGTATTCTTGTCCCTTCCAACAATCATTCTTGAGATGCCTTGATTTATCGCAGTACCAACACTTTAGGTTACTCTTCTTGCCCTTTGACTTGGATCCAAATGTACCTCTTGATTTCTCCCCTCTTTCTCTGGATCGAACTCTAACCACCATTGCTTCTGGTGTGGAGATTTCTATACTATATTCCCTCCTCAAATCCTTAGACAATAAAGCACCCATAATAGAGTTGTATTCAATAGTATCAACTGTACTAAAGCTAATGGAGGTGACTAAATGATCCCAAGACTCAGGCAAAGAAAACAACAACATCACTGCCTTAACTTCATCATTGATTTTTACATCCATACTAGTTAACTAGCATATGAGAGTATTAAATACATTTAAATGATCAATAAAATTTGGTACCATATTTCAACCGTAGACTATATAGTTGCCTCTTCAAGTAGATTTGGTTGGTTGAGGATTTTTTCATATAGAGTCTCTCCATTATGCTCCATAATCTTGATGTTGTTTCCTCTCCAATGATATTGAAGAGGACATCATCTTCCAAACATAGATAAATGATGCTAAGAGCCCTTGCATAAAGATATTCCCAGACATCATACATCATATCCATTGGCTTCTTTCTCTTTCCATCCAATGCTTTATTTAATCCTCATTGCACCAAAAAATCCCACACCTTGAGCTTCCACAACTTGAAGTTGTTATTTCCATTAAATTTTTCCACCTCAAACCTTGCATTTTCCATTTTTGTCATTCTCCACAAACATAAAAAATAACATTTTTTTTAATTAAAATTTTGGAAAGATGTACCTTCACTAAAACCAATCTCCACTAGGGTTTCAACCACAAAGAGTTTATTCTCTTGAGGAAATTGAACACAATGTGAAAATTTCCATGGACTCCTCTTTAGCTCTTTGAGTACCCTTGATCCTCTTCACATATCAATCGACCGTACTTCTCTACATAGACTCTCCTTATCTCCACCCTTATCCTTTGATAATGAAACAATGTGGACTTGTATTCTCTATTCCCTTCTCCTTTTCTCAAGAAACAACATCGACTCTCCTTATCTACATGAACAGAGCTACAAACTGTATATCCTCAGAACCATCGAATCTTCATTCTAAACAGAAAGAGATGAAAATCCTCAGTTCTTCCTTCCTCATAGAAAAAATTATAATCTTTGTTCCTTGCTAGTATATTGTTCCTTCTCCTTGGTAGCAAACAATGACCAAGAAAGTAACCAACTACCATATGCTTTGATACCACTTGTTGGGATTGATCCTGCAAAACATAAATTAATGAACACAGAAAGGGGATGATAACACATTAAACAGAAAATATGAACATAGGGGAAAGGTATCTCTTGATTTCTTTGTCAACCAATGGAGAAATAATTTACAAGTATCATGAAGCACCTGAGTCACGAGATTCTACATTTAAACAAAATTTTTGCAAGCATTTTCAGGGATATGGAAATCGAATTGATTAAGAAACCTCCAATAGAGACAAAACAAATTGTAATTGAAGGTATGTGTTGTCACCACCAAACATGAAAATATCTATTATATGTAATGTCATAGATTTGTATGATGGAAAAGGATTATAAAATTCCATGCATTTCACTATCACCATGCCTATGCATCCTAAGAAAAATGAACATGAAAGGATTCCTTTAGTGTATGTAAATTTATGATGTTCTGGGTCTTTTGCAGGGACAAGGCTATAGGAATGGACTTCCCTTGAGAGGAAGGGGATGAGACTATAGGGATTAAGATTTCTCTGTAGTTCTCTTGTTTGTCCATTTAAAAATAAATAAAACATCCTATTCCAAAAAATTCCCAATATCTATCGTTCTCACATATCCATGGGTAAGGACTTGGCATATGACAAATTTTGATACATATTCAGAAAAAAAAACATCCAAATAGTTACTATTTCTTATGTTAAACTTCACTCGGTGAAAGAGTCAAAGTTGTTAGGTAAATGGTAGTGGTTTCGGGCACATGGTATTGGTGACTCATGCTACTGAGCCTATGTCAATTACATGTAACGAAATCCTTTAAAAGGATCCGGTGATAATCCATTTCAATGTTTCAAGAGTTGAGCAGTGAAGGCTCACTTAGTAAGAGCCAAAAAGTTGGTCGTCTTGGTTGGGTTTGGCCAAGGGAATTAATAGATATATTGTTGGCTAGTTTTTCCTGTAAGGGTTTTCAAGGGTAAATTAATCTCATGTGATCTATGTGTGTTGTTGCTATGTTATTGGTATTTTTATATCTCTTGCATTTTTTTTCCTAACAATTGGTATCAAAGTGATGGTTGATGATGATGAAAAGAAAGATGCAACTGTTAGATTACAAATCTAGGGTTTAAATCCCTAGGAGATGTTGAAGGCTTCATCACTGAGATTTGAAGTACACTTATGTGGATGGCGAATGTGGATCCATCATTTCTAGGATTTCCTGGATATAAGTTAAATGATCCCAAGGTAATTTCATAGCTTCAAGTATTAGAGCAACCTCCTTGCCGCCTCTAGGGATTATGAATGCATACCCTCCTATGGAGATGGGATAATTTACAAAACCTTTCTTTTTAGCACCCAGGAAATACTTAAACCAATCCGGGATAACTATCTCAAAAATTCCAACACATATACTACAAGATGTTCATCCGTAGGATATCGAACTATTGTAGGTGAATCTAGACCTGAGCAAACAAATGTTGGTCAAACCTGAATTGGCGGATGCACTGGGAATAGACTTGATGGCCCCCATTTGCAAAGACATGAATGACAAATCATTCATATCTACCCACTCTCTATTTTAATAAGAAGGAGAATCAATAGAAGGACCCACTTCTCTTCAACCCAATTATAGATAGGGACATCATAAATCTTAATGATGCTTGTTGAGGGGAAAATAAAGACAAATCCTCATGGTGTATATAGGCACTCTTGTCCTAATTCATTCAAATAGATAATAATGATTTAATTTAGAAAAGACTTTGGATGTAGGACTATTATTCTTTTATTGATTGTTAGTAAGTATTGATTAGAAAATACTTTGGATACATAACTACTATTATTTTATTGATTGATTGGTAAGTATTGATGACTGTAATTTCTTATGCTTACTCTTGTTAGTTCATTTCCTTGAATAAATGATACTCCTTTACTAATAAAGTAGCTCGTAACACCCAATTACATACCAGTTGCAAGGCCAACAAATAAAGAACTCAATAAGTAATGATGAAATCAAGATCAAAGACTACCACAAATCCATGTTAGTATTATTGAAAGCAACTCAAACACAACAAAGAAATCAGGGTGTCATAGCTTTACCCCACCCCATTGCATGGAATCGAAACACATTAATTTTCACGATTTGATGAATCTCCATGAATTTTAAGTTCTAGTCCCTCTCAATGTTATTGAAATCTACCACAAATGTCTACATGGATCTTCAACTATGGACTAGCCTTGCTAAAACCCAAGAACCCGATTATTCAATGAATATTACTCTATTAATGCATGTTCATAAGGTCTATTATTCTAGCCAAATAAAAATCCTACCATCTAAAGGGAAGTTATTCCCAACTAATATCCCTTAATGGACACTTGGTTGCTTTCATTGAAAAAAAAAGTAAAGTTATGGAAAACTATGACTAGCTTACTGCCTAGCTATTCAATGCCTTTGCAAACTTTTACCAATTTATCTCCTTGTTTATTCATTTCCTTGTTATCTACCATATTTCTTTGAATGAGATTGCTCCAATATTTTTCTTGATACAAAGCACAACTTTGCAATATACCCAAGGCCAGTGAATAATGGTTCTCATCCTAGCAACCAATGAGCTAAGACGTAATAGTAATGTCTAGTGAACAGTCGTATTTATTCCACTGAGATGAATTTAATGACCTCAATGAATAGATGTCATAGTTATCTAAGATTAGAAAAAAAATTACATTGTGTGTGACAATTAAAACTCAAAAATTAGGCATAATCTAACATTGAAAAAATCAAATTCTATTAGAGCTCGGAAATAAGACTTCAAATTGGTTATCTAAACACATGTGTGATAAAAATAATTGAAATATTATGAACAAAATAATTATTTCGTTAAGCATATGTACACCATTGGATAGAAGAAAAATATTTGTAGTCAAAGAAAAACTTGGTTATCCAGTCACATGTGTTATAAGAGTAATTTAAATATTATAATGATCTAGGTTGACATCAGTGACCATCCACCTATTTCATTGGTTCAACATATATTTTATGTTTTGGAAATTTTTCTATATTTTTTCGGGTCCCAAATTTTCAAGGTTGTTTTGAGGCCCTAACCGACATTTTTTTGAAGTGGCAGTGCCCAATAGGTATTATATGATTAATTAGGCCATTCAAAATGTGTACTCCTCAAATAAACATTTCCAATAAGGTATCGAGTGCCCCAAATAGAGATCGTATGAAAAAGTTATGCCCTAGGGAAGTTGACGTATCAATTACCCCCATTGGGGCCTACAAACCTTTTTAGTTTCATCTTATGGGGTTAGGATTTTGGATGTTTAGGGTTTTCTCATTTATGCTTTATGTTAAAAAGGACCATGGAGCCTCATTGTAATCATGTTCTTGTGAATGTACATAGCCGTCACTTCTCTTCTCAGAGATAAACTACCACCATTATAGCAAGTTCATTCCACTCTATATTTTGTTTTACAGTCTCTTCATATTTCATTCTTTAATAGAAATTTATTGGTTCTTTGTGTTCCTATCTCATTTTTTTATTTCATTTTGTTCCCTCATAAATCCAAATTAGTTGTATCAAGGTAGTCTTCTCTTTATCTATTTCTGGATGCATTTCCCCAACAAGGTTAGGGTATCAAACATTGGGATTCATATTGGTAAAACCTTTGGAATATTGTCCTCGCCAACCCTAATGGACTCCCATGGAAAAGGAATAGAGAGACAAGGGAGTACGAGATCCTATTAAGCTATTTCTCATGAAAGTCGTCGTAAAATAGAGGAACAAAGTGATGGATTAGTTTTACCAAATCCTTCAATGAATGTCGACAACAACAAATGCATCTTTTGTAATGTCCCCAACCAAGGTGGGAGGGGGGATTATGTTTCCTGTCCCAATTTTTTTTTTTTCCTTATGAATGTGATATTAAATTCTTATAAATAACTTGTTCAATGAAGAATATTGTCAAACATATAGCATACATCCATTACACAAGAAATAGAGTAGATAATCATGGCATATTATTATGTATGGAAAATCCCAAAATTAGTACAATGATAAATAAGGGTTGTAATAACCGCTCCAGAATACTACCAAGCACAAAAAATAATGGTTTCCAAGCAATTGCATAATCTACTACAGAAATAATAAGAAACCTGAAATGATGCCATTGAATGATGCCCAAGGCTCTCCTAGCCTGATCATTCTCTAGAAGTAACATGACCCACCTACATAAACTCATCTCGGATACAAAAACTTGGCCCGACTACAGAAACTTGACCCTGCTACAAAAACACATCCCAACTATGAAAACACATCCCAACTATAGAAACTCGACCCAACTACAGAAACACAACCTGACTACACAAACTTGACCTAGCTACAAAAACTCATCTTGGCTACAAAAAAACAACCCAAATACATAAACTTGGCCCTACTACAGAAACTCATCCTAGCTACAGAAAATTGGCCCAACTACAGAAATGCATCCCAACTACAAAAAGTCAACCTGGCTATAAAAACTCGGCCCAACTACAAAAACTCGACCCTACAACAAAAACTTGACCCAGCTACATAAATGTGACTCAGCTGTAGAAAATTGTCCTAGCTACAAAAACTTAGCCCAACTATAGAAACATGGGCCAACTACAAAACCTCAACCTGACTACAGAAACTCGGCCCAGCTACAAAAACACAGGCCAACTACAAAAGCTTGAATGAAACTCAAATTAAGATCCTAGATGGATCCTCCTCCTTGTCTAAGCTCCAATGGAAACCTTAGATGGATTCCCCTCTTTTCTAGCCATGGTCAATATTGCACCACTGAAACCAAACTAATAATGGAATGGTTTTTCCCAAAACCCCAACAAAATTACTATCTACAAGAGAACTCAATAAAAAAATCAAATCATAATGATGAGAAGTGAGGGGTTACCATTCTTTTATACTTTTTTCTCTCCATTTGAAAGCCACAAAAGTACCTTCTACTACAAAATAGGGAAACCCAAAAATGGGGACATGACAAGTACTCCCTTCCCAAATATTGCTTGTCCTCAAGCAATTCCATCATGACCTGACGCTCCATTGGCTAATCCAGACTTAAACTAAAAATGATACTAGGATATCAAACCACCCTGTAGGATGTGAATCATCCTTCACTCAAGGTGTGGTTTGATAATGTACTTACATAAGAGGCCTCCTGAAAACCATCAACAATCAAGGCCACTCGATGATGCAATAACTCGATCAACCCATCAATGTACTGCTTTGCTAGGGAACCAATATCAAGAGAGAGAAAATTGGCTTAGAACTTTGTGTCAACTACTTCATTATCTCCTATTGAAATCCCAAGGTCCCAAGCTATCCTCATAAATGAACCACCGTGTTGATGTTGCACTATTATGATCATAATCGACCAAACATTGTGCCCACTTTACATCCACAATCTATAATTACTCAAAGGATCACATCCACTATCGAGGATCATTCCCACCCAATGTATCCCCACCCTAATATCATACATCAAAAAGAAGTATATGTGGTTACCAACTGACAGGGCATCCACTACACCTAGTCTCCAAGTATCATAGGGAAAATTACTAATACTCCAACACCTCCCGGCTACTGCAATTATCCAAGTATCATCCAGACAATCTCCCAACATATTGTTTGCAAATCCCCTCTGTGAAAACCCAAGAACCCCATAGATGGTAAAGTCACCAAGATCCCAAACTAGCTTGTATAATGTGGAGCATATAACACTTGTCTGTAAGGTGCTAATACAAGAATCCACTTGACTATTGTAGATAAGCACAGAAATCATAAGATGCATAAACTCAGTCAACTCCTTGGAAGACCACTACTCCAAGCAACCACCCCTAAGCCTCCCAAAAGTAAACTCTGGAAAGTAAAAGTCAGTGCTCTCCTCTCTAATAGTGGTTGAACTTTCAAATAATGTGACCCAAAGTCCCAAACTAATCCTGAAAAGATACCACCATGTCGATGCTGCACCACTCTAGTCATCACCGTCGGACCAATGTTCCCAGTATGCATCCTCCTCTCCTGGAACCCCAAGCTAATCTCCCCGAAGGGACTGAAGCCAGCACTGATGTAGGAGCATCGCAAGCCAACAAAGTGGAGGACAACTCGATATGCACCAACACATATTTTGGAGATATTTTGAATTTGAAAAGATGAGACATTAATGTAATATCTAGAAAGGATATTTTTTCTTTTATGGTTTAGATATTCTAACACAAATCTTGAGCGTTCACTCTCATCTGTTGGTTGGAGGAATTTATTGTAATAAATGTAAAGTAGTTGTAGTCTTTATTTCGATTTGATAGCTTAGAGTCGTAGGAGGGAAAACTCTAGAAAGCTCCCTCGTATGTATTGTATTGTAAGGGATCATTATTCTCAATTGTAAGAGAGAAGAGTTGTAGAGAAAGTGTAAATTCTAACCTTGTACAATGTCTATTGTAAACATATATTTAGAAAAGAACAGAAAATATATAATGGAAAATACAAACATTACACAGAGATTTTTCCCCTGGAAACCCAAACCGGGAAAACCAACATATATTATATTCATTCAT
>CBVK0100189340.1:0-13972 GCA_900067695.1 Picea abies | reverse complement strand
ATCTAATACCTTGACTCAGAAAAGGTTAAAATGAAGGTCATAGCTACAACATGCAACATTGATCAATATAACAAATGGATGCATATCAGAATAATCACACCTGGGTTGCATCATTCTTCTGAATGTGTTGGATCTTGAGATCCTTTTGAATCTATGGCAAGAGATCCCTTCTCTTGCAAATACTCTTTAAGGTTTAACCATTTAAACATATGTGAGTACATACCTCTAATAGTATTTGCAGGTAGTGGCACCATCTGGCAGCAACGGTAATCATTACCAACTCTTAAAAACTTCAAGGGTGATTGCAACTGGTACTACGGCTGCAACTGCAACTGGTTCTGAGACTGCAACTGCAACTGCAACTGCAACTTAGGGTTTTATGAGGAAACCCTAATTTTTCAAACTTCAAAATTTGAAATTCTGATCTAGGGGATAGATGCGTTGAGCTGAGGCGAGTAAGCTGGTGCAGTCAGATTTATGAAAATCCAATTTTTACCCCCTCAAACTTGATCTGCGGATTTCTGGACTGGTGCTTCTAGTTTTCTGGTACTTCTGGTGCTCTGGTACTTCTGATACTTCTGGTACTCTGGTTTTTTGCTACTTTGTGAAACTAGGGTTTCACTTTTCGGGAGATCTAGCCACTGAAAATGTGCGCTGAAGGTGCCAAAATGATCCTTGGGGGAGGGCGCACTTTTCTAGATGGTTTTAGGGATGAAATACCTCACCAACAAAAAGCCCTAATTTGCATGTACGACAACAATGACGTTTTTCACTTTCTCTTGTGAAAGATGCTCTCTTCAGCGTAGCTTTGATACCATGTTAAGGTTTAAATTATTATTAGAGTTCTTTGCATTTCAATAGATAACAATAGCATAAGATAGGATCACGAAGAAATACACAATCACAAGAGACACATCATTTATCCTGGGAAACCCTCATGGGGCAGAAAACCCAACAAAACTTCCTTAATATAGATAGCCAATACAATGCTAAGAGATAACTCAAACAAGTACAGAAAGTTCTCTCCCAAAGATGCGCCTCTCGCTCTCTCTCTTCTCCAACTGCAGCTCCGAAACTTGTCTCTCAATGAACAAGTGAGTGTGTGTCTAAGTGAGGCGCTAGCCTCCTTATTTATACAAGTCTGGCACGTGTGGAAGTGTCTTTTCATTGGCAGGGCCGACTTCTTCTTCTGGGTGGTTATAACCACCTTTATTATATTTCGGGGCTTCTTTAGTATCTTCTGGGACCGACTTCTCTTTCTGCCTATTACAATTACATTATGACCAATCCACAAAAGGGGATTTGGTCCTTTACAGTAGCTGACATGATCAATCCACAATGGGGATTGATCCAATGAATAATATATCAAATAATAATTAGAATACACTTTGCAGTTACATTATTTCAACAGACGGGAGGCCCGACATGTAGTCCATGGAGATGGATTCCCATGGCATGTCAGGAGTAAGCAGAGGGGTGTACATGCCCTATTTCTTAGTGGTTGGTTTGACAATAGCGCAGTCAGTGTAGGACCTGATATACTTGCTGACCTCCTGTCGAAGTTTCGGTCAGTAGAAATGTTTCTGCAACATTGCCACTGTCTTTTTGACGTCGAAGTGTCTTGCCACCCGACTGTAGTGGGCTTTCCAGATTAGCTTCGCTCGCTCGCTTGATGGAACGCAGATATGGTCCAGATGACACAACAACCCATCCTGAAGATGGAAATTAGTGACAACTGCGTTTGCGCCTAACATTTGGTAGGTGGTGGCGAAGTCCGTGTCTGTTTCATAGTGTTGGGGCCATCTAGAGGTCTCATGGCCGCAAGACTCTAGCACCGTGGTGAGTGCCGCGAATGGCGGTTTGTTGAGGCAATCAACGACGCAGTTGGTGCTTCCTGTTTTATACTTGATGTTGAGGTGGAATTGCTGCAAGTATGTGGATTGTTATCGCACAGTTTGTAGACGGGAGAGAGGCTAGTGGATAGTAGGTCGAACTGGCGAAACAGGAACCTTCCCCACCCAATGTCACCACAATGGGGAGGTTCTTTCTATTTAGGGAGGTTAGGCCCAGGGGAGACGTCCTCGGTGACCTGTGGCTTTGAAGAGGCAAGGGTTCAAAAGAAGTAAGATAGTTCCCCCTTCACAGATCACCACCCAAAAAGATAGTCCGGCCAAAGGCCAATTCGAAGTAACCCCCAAAGAATATGTACCTGCCTGGAACAAGACAACAACAAGAAAGATATATGCAAACTATATTCAATGGGGTTAGTACTTCATATGTAAGTGACTATTTGATATTTAATGCAAGCAATTTGACAATAAATATTGATGAAATCAATGGCAATGATAAATATGTTACTTGTCAATAAATACTGGAACGATATAGCATTCGATGTAACAAATCAACACTCAATCCAATAAATGCTCTTAACTACCATTCAATTGCTTATAAAATGAAATGTTGCTGCATCAAGATGAAATAACCAAGGGTGATGTCAACATTCTAGGGTTAGTAGGTTAGGGTTAGTGTAGTTAGGGTTTCAGTTTTAAAAGAAGTTTGAGAGTGTTTGGACTTGATTTCACTTCAACGCTGGAGGCTAGAGATTAGTGCCTTAGGGTTAAAGGAGTCAATAAATGATGGACGCAAGAGTTGAAGGGAAAGAGATTTCAAAGGACTGGAGGGAAAAGTTTCAAGGTGCTGCTAGAGCAGGGCCTTAAAAGCAGAACCCTAGGGGAGAGAGGCTCACTCCGGTGTTGCAAAAGCAAGGCCTCGTGCTCTCTCCTCCTTCTCGGCAAACGACTACCCCAAAAACAGGAAAAAATAGACCAAGACAGGACTCAGAAGGTTTTGCTGAGGGAGATGTTGCTAGAGCAAGGCCTATCAGCAAACCCTAGAACAGTACGACCCTGGTGTAGTAAGCCTAGGCCAGGGACGTCTCACTCTTCTTGGCTGAAAAGGGTATGGCTAGCATAAGGAAGAAAGAAAAATGAGTGTAGCTATGGCTAGGCTCTCTTTTTCCTCTTCAATGGCTTAAGGCTTCTCTATCAGGGGACATGAGACAACGACCTTCTTGTGTGTTTGTCCCCTAAGGTTTTGATTCAACAATATTTATAAATAGATGCAAGAAATCAAACTACAACCATTCAATCAAGAAGTTTTGCAGAAAAATACTTACAAATCATGAAGAAATAACCATGCAAACCCTAGTTGTAACACCTTCCTTCAAGAGAAACACCATAAATGCCAAAATCTCTTCCTTCAACAAGTGCACATCACTTAGTTCAGCCAAAAACCCCAATAGGGCACTAAAATCAGACCTCACTAATGAGTGCGTGATAATTGATTGTAAAATGAGAGTCAAAACCCTCAATATATAGTGTATCAATGACCTAATTTTACTTTGTAGGTCATAAAAAGGCCGACAAGGCCATAATGTCAAAATCATACTGTTTTTACATTAAATGCTAAGTAAAAGGTCCTAATCAAGTAAAAATGAGAGTAAAAGCCCCTTCAAGGGAGGCGCTAGCCCCTTCTAGGGCAAATCAGACACCAAGGAGCAAAACGTTAGCCCCCTAGGGGCCTCTCCAACATGCCACACGTGCCACTGTTGTCCAGTCTACCTCCAAAAGCATCCATGAAGCTGGATGACGTCATGGTGAAGATGGAGACGTCCCAAGCCTTCCAAGGCTGGCGTTCCACTGAAAAGGGGTCATTCCCCTCAGGTCTAGTCCTGCCGGAGTGCCTCTGATGGAACGTCCTCTTCCTCTTTGGTGCAAAAGCCCTGATCCATCTCCATCCTGTCTCTACCCCTTGATGGGGTTTCAGCATCCATTTGGTGGGCTCTCCAGCCCCATGGAGGTTTGAACTGGTCATCTCCCCATGTGTACCGGTCCAAATGGTATCTGTCCGTCGGGCATGGTCCTACACATCAAAAGCTACGCCCTCCATGGGCTCATCAGTCATCGAGATCATAGCAATGTTAATCACATTTCATCATCAATATTATTAAACATATGCATAAAACCCTAATACATCAGTCAATAGCTCAAAGACATTACAGAAACCTGCAATACAAGATCGGAGAAAAAGACAAGATGTCCTATTGGGCTAGTATCCACAAGAAAAGGAAAGTTTCCAGGAAGATTTCATCCAAGCCATGTAAGTGAGGTGATATGGCTAGGGGATGTCCAGACATGTGGGTGCAGTGAAGGTCCAGGATGCATAATGGGTGCCTTTGTAGAAGGCAAGCTGTACCTGTCATGGATGCATTTTTTCCAAGCTTGTTCTTGCCTTTATTCTTTCTTAGCTTTATTCTTTTTCTTTTTATTCAAGGGCTAACCAGAGGACATTGCCTTGGCATGCTGACCAGAGTTGACAGTGTTACCCACAAGTACTTTCATAGAGATGAGAAGGTTGGCTCGTGATGAGACCCCCTTTCCCTTGGCCATGCAACCAAAGGTCACTGCCCTGGCGTGGTAACCAGATGGTGGCAATGTCATACTGTTAGGTACCCATGAACCTAATAGGTTGGCTCGTGATGAGACCCCCTATCCTCAGACTAGGTCTTGTTTGTTATTTTCCGGGTCCCTCTTGTTTCTTGCTAAGAGGCCTTTTATTGCCTTCTCGGGGATCCCTGGGCAAAGCATCTCGAGGTTTCATTTTTAGGCTTTTGTCTTTTATCAGCTGCTTTTACCTTTTGGGCCTTTAGCCCCTTCCCACGAGATAAGGTGCAATCCTACAAATAGGTCAACCCAATGCCCGGATAAGGGGAATGGGATAAATGAGCGGGAGATAAGATGAAACAATGGTGCTATGATGGGAGCGGACGATGGCTTTTCAGAAATCCCCCTAGTGGCAAACCAAGACCTATGGGCACAGGTTTGCTAGGGCACAAGATGAAACAGTGGTGCTATGATGGGAGCGGACGATGGCTTTTCAGAAATCCCCCTAGTGGCAAACCAAGACCTATGGGCACAGGTTTGCTAGGGCACCCTGTCAATTTCCCCAAGCATGGTCAAGCGGGCTAATGTAAGATCCAAGCAGTTGTTAGAGATAAAAAGAATCAGATGCATATATTTAAAGGTTTCAATGATCAAAAGTGACACATACCATGATACCTGGACCAATTACCTCATGGAGCAAGACCTCTTCTGATACAAGACCAAGCCGATGGTGATGGACGCTGCTGCTGCTGACAGGACAAAGCTGATGGAAGAAGAAAAGGATGGGCCCTCCAGGGCCATGCTTAGGTCAATCTTGCTCTCGGTACTCCATGTCTATGACCTGTGGGCCTCGAGACATGATCTCCTAGTTATCCCTAAAAATCGGGGATAACATGGACCACTTCTGATGGCGGTCATTTTGCAATTTGCCTTGTGTCTGCATGAACTGCAGTGGCTTATGATCAGTGTGGATCACTGTCTCCTTCCCAAGAATGTAATGTCTCCATTGGCGACAGGCTTGCACAATGGAGTACATTTCTTTGTCGTAAGTAGGGTACTTACGGACAACATCTGATAATGTCTCACTATGATAGGCCACGGGGTGGCCATGTTGGGTGAGAACGACGCCCACAACATAGTCTGAAGCATCTATCTTGATCTCAATGGGCTGCTGCAGGTCCGGTAGTGAAAGTACCAGGGTTGAGCACAAGCGCTGCTTCAGATCATTGAACGCTTGTTGTTGGGACTGACCCCACACAAACTTCGCCTTACCACCACCCCTGGTTACTTGGCTGAGGGCCCATGCAATATGGGAGAATCTCAACACTAACCTGCGGTAGAAATTAGTAAGGCCCAAGAAGCTCTGAAGCTCAGTGAGTGTGGTTGGGGCTGGCCAGTCACGGATGACTTGGATTTTGGCTGGATCCACATGTACACCATGCTGATCAACGATGTAGCCCAGGTAATGGACCCCGTCCATGCCGAAGGAGCATTTTTCCAAGTTGGCATATAGCTTGTGCTGCCGCAGGGTGTGCAAAACCTGCTGGAAATGCTGCAAGTGTTCTGCCCAAGTCTTGCTGTAAATGAGAATGTCATCCAGATACACCACTACAAAAGTATTCGTGAATGGTTGTAGGATATTGTCCATCATCCTCATGAAAGTGGCTGGAGCATTTGTCAAGCCAAAGGGCATGACCAACCATTCGAAAAACCCTTCCTTTGACTTGAAGGCGGTTTTCCATACATTTCTCTGTTCTATGGGGACTTGGTGGTAGCCAGACTTCAGATCAATCTTACTGAAGTATTTGGCCCCCGTGAGCTGATAAAGTAGGTCGTTGATTCGGGGAATCGACTACCGGTTTTTGACTGATTTTATTCAGGGCCCGGTAATCAATGCAGAGTCTCCAGGTTCCATCTTTCTTCTATACCAGCACGATTAGGCTCCCGTAAGGTGATGAGATGGGATGAATGTGCCCCTTGTGGAGCAGTTCTTGGATTTACTGCTTGATCTCCTCATTCTCTAACAGAGAGTAGCGGAAGACTGGACCATTGGGCAGTGGTGCGCGGGAGTCAGATTGATGGGGTGCTTGACCTGACAGTGCAGAGGTACCCCGGTAGGTGAGGAGAAGATATCCGAGTATGCTTCCACGACCTTATCCACTTGCTTTTGCTGTGTGGAGAGGTTGGTCGTGGAGACCCTAGATGTGGCTGCGATGTTTTGCTCATTCTGAGAGCGAATCACGAAGAAGACAAACTTCCCTGTCTGAGAGATGACCTTCCTGCATTACTTGGTAGAGATCAAGAAAATAACACTTGGTGGGACTGCCTCTGGTATCCTGTACAATTTCTTGTTCAAAGTAATAATAACAATGCGAGGCCTAGACTCATATACAACATGGCGTTTCCATAAATGTAGTTGGCCCAAAAGAACATTACAAACTTCGAGAGGGGCAACATCACACAATACCTCGTCTTTGAAGGGCTTGGTGCTGTATGACAGGCGACATTGTTGGCTGACGCGGATGTCACTTCCTTGGCGAAGCCATCCGATGGTGTAGGGCCGCGGGTGCGATGTCGGCAGGGCGAGTTGCTTGACAACCTCTGATGAGAAGAGGTTCTTCTGGCTACCACTATCAACGATGAAGTGCAGCAGGGTACCCTTCACCCACAACTGTGAATGAAAAAGGTGTTCACCTTCCTCTGGCTCGTCTGGTTCATCGGGTTGGAGTTTGGTGGTAGCAACGATAGCACTGGGTTCTGCATTAATGATCCGTCTCCCCCTTTCTGGTTCTGACTCAGAGTCGGAACCCACATCTGATTCAGAGGCTTTCACTTCAGCCACCAACGATTGCTTTGAGCGACAATCAATAGTGTTATGCTAGGGGCTCTTATGGAAGTTGCACCACTTCCCGGCTAAGTCACTTGACACGGAGACACGGGACACGGAGAACACGAAAATACGAGTATCCGATACGGACACGACGACCCTCGAAATCAGGACACGAGGGACATGTTATATATATATATATATATATATATATATATATGTATATAAATATAATTTTAATATATATATTAATATAAGTTAAAAATTATTGAAATAGACAAAATATTGATAGATCATAGATTCATAGACTATAGTAGATATTGATCAGTGATACTCCAAAAAAGATACAATCATGATTCATACATCATACAAAATTCAAATCAATCAATCTATCTCTAAACATCATACTCATAGAACTTAGAAGTTAAAACATAGACATACTGATAGTCTGATATCGTATACAATGTACATGATACAAATTATACAATGATATGATACATGTATGAATCATGAATACGATGTTCATGTAACATTAGAATTTAGAACCAATGTGAATGAACCATAAAATAGAAGTTAGAACCATAAATACTAAATAGCAGTTTGCAGATTTCTCATTAACTTTAGTCTAAAAGTCATCAAAATAAAAATGTATTATATAGATGTTGAGGGAATTCTACTCCAAAATACAAAATAGAGTAGAATCTAGATACAAAATAGGTAGTTATAGGAATCTCATGAGTTATCTCTCATAGACTCAAGTCTCATAGATATTAGAGTCTCTGTAAGTGTCAATAGTCTTCCTCCATGTCATAATCAACATCACTACCACTGTCCTGTCCTCCATCCTCCTCCTCTTCTATGCCCAGTCCAAGCTTTGCTGCTCCACCTGCTGGTGTGGTGGATGACTCATCAAGAGGTTCCTCATTGTCCTCATCAAAAGTGATCGGCTCTAAGACCGGTTCATTAAGATCCATGTTGGCTAATGCCAACTCAATATTGCCATCCAAACCCATATCATCAGGAAAGACATCCCACATCTTTGTTTTTCCCTTCAACCACTCCTGCCTTTTCTTGTAAATAAGACGAAGGTTGGTGTGCACATACACCATTATCTCTGCCCTAGACTGCTCAATCCTGCTCTTTTTTCACACTGTACAAATTTCCATATGTGCTCCAATTCCTCTCGCAACAAGAGGATGAAGTAATCTGAGAAAGGACCCTGAAGGCTGATTGTTGTAGAATAGGGCATGCTGCCCCATGAGTTGCCCACCATAGATAGGCCTCTTTGACCTCCATGTCTTCAATCACATCATACCCTCCAAACCTCTTAGTGCCAGTGGAGAACTCAGCGAAACCTACCTCAATCTCATTAAGCAATGCTCTATCCTGGTATATCCTTCTAAATGCTATCTTTCTCCCCTGTGAAATCTCTCCATCCATGTGAGGAGGGAATCTGGGTGAAGGGCCAACACCGACAATGAGCCACTCTTGACTGTAGAACTTGGGGTTCAATGAATGAGCCAAGCAATGCAAAGGTGTACAATTCTAATCCCACCTAGAAAGAAGAATATCTTGTACAGTGGACCATAAGCTCTCTGCTGATGTCCCATACTCAGGGGACTCATTCTCCATAACAATTGTCTTCATAGACTCAATCATGGAGTCCCATCCCTCTTAAACATCCTCCCAAGATGGGCTTGTCTATGTCTGCAAACCTCAAAAGAGAAATGATAGGGTCCATGATCTTAATGCTAAGATTGACCCTCTCCCACCAACCATCATCTAACATTGTGTTCTTTACCCTTTTTGAAGCAGCTTGATCTGTCTTTCTCCAAAAAGACCAAAGATCTGAAATAACCATGGCCCCAAGAGCGGCATTGACCTCCCTCAACCTCTTAAGCATGATGAATGAGGAAGCAAACCGAGTATCTGCAATCTTCAACAATGATAGATGTGTGTACTGTTTATATATTGTAAGGGCATTGGTATGGTTTTGTACAAAATTCCGGATATGGCATGCATCATCAATAAGAGTGCCAATCCATGTCACATCTGAAACAATGGATTTAAGTGCTAAATTCAAGGAATGAACAATGCACGGTGTCCAAAATATTTGTGGATATTTAGCTTCCACAATTATGCTAGTAGCTTTGCAAACATGTGCATTGTCTATAATAATTTGCACACAAGAATCAACACCTACATCTTCATTAACTTTTATGAACAACTCACCCATATATGTTGCATCCTTGTACTATCCAAGAGCATCCATCGCTTTTAAGACGATTGGTCCATTCTGGGAAGACACCATGAAATTGATGAGTGGATGGCGTGCTGCATCCGTCCATCCATCAGAAACAATACTGACACCTGATGAGATCCATGTAAATTTAATGAAGTAGGGTAGTTGCCAAGTTCCAACAAATAAAATGCCATTAGTTTGCAAATTGCAAGTTTTTTTTGTGACAAATAAAAGACTTTAGACAATACAATTTAATCTACGGTATCTACCCCTTCCTTTTACAATTTTACTATTTAATCTATTATCTACCCCTTCCTCTAGGGTCTAAACTCAAAGACATTACAAAAAATGGACTGGGGTTTGTAACAAACCACACTTTACCACCACCCATATAACCCAACTTAGCATACCATTGCTGAAGTATAGGGCTGTGAAAGTAGACCCCAATTTACCTCTAAACTTCAGCATACAAATTAGGGTGACTGTGACAGTCACCCCAATTTGTATGTTGAAGTTTAGAGGTAAAGTGTGGTGACTGTGGTTTGTTTTGTATGCTGTGTTTAGAGTCTAAACACAACATACAAAACAGACCACAGTCACCACACTTCACCTCTAAAACAGACCCCAAAACTATAAAATACACTTGTGACTCGTGAGCATAGGGAGTGGGCACTGGGCACCCATCCAAAACTGGGCAGAGGACTTACTTGATTCATGAACTGGGTTGCTGTCAGGCTTCAATTGAGTTGCTTCAAGCTTGCTGCCACTAGCGGAGAGGTCCGCGGGTTGCTTCAAGCTTGCTGGTCATTGGGTGTAGGTCCTTAGGAGGGTCGTTGCTTGCTGCCGGGAGGTCCGAGAGCTATCCATGGTGAAGACACGAAGACCAACAAAGAAACGAAACCATAAAAAACCAAAAAAATCCGATTTATTACCTCCCGCGGGCACCTTTACGAGGGACACGTGTCATAAAATCGCGACACGTGTGGAAATCGTGTTCGGTACGGTCTAATTTTGCGTCCCCCACTCATGACACGTGTAGAATACGTGTCCGGTACGTACCTATCGTGTCATCTCAATGACACCGTGGATATAGACACCTCTCCTAATATGGACGTGTCAGGTGACTTAGCTTCCCGATATTTGTCTTTGTCTTTCTGGTGTCCTTTGCTTGCGGCCTGGACTGGTTGTCCTGAGGCGGTCCGTCTTTGCTTTGTCCTTTGTTTTGCAGGTTGGGGTCGCCCTTTCCTAGCTTTTGCTGTGAAGAGTTCCCAGGCCCAAATTGCCGCGTCTTTTGTTTGAGCTTCTGCTCGATTTTGACGACATATCAGTAGGTCGTGCCCAAGGATGAGATGTCCAGAAATTGCATTTCAGCCTGGATGTATCTATGCAGACCGCCGCGATACTTGAGCACTAGATGTCGCTTAGAATCTTTGATACCTAGCTTGGTGCGCAAGGTATGAAAGATATTTGTGAACTCGGGCACTGCTTGGTCTCTTTCCTGTCGCAGTGTGGTCCATTTTGTATACAGGTCGTCATAACTTCCAACAGGGTAGTATTGTTCCTTAATAGCATCCCTGATAGACTCCTAGGTGGCCGTGACTGTAAATAATGAGGGTTCCTCTGTTTCTTTCTGCTCACATAAAGTTTCCCACCAATCTTTGACATGGGGAATGGCTTTGAGGAGCACAAAAGTAATCTTTTCTCTATTCGAGAAGTTATGGACAAAGAAATACCCTTCTAGCAGATTCAACCATTTGTCTACAACATCTGCGTCTATCTGACCTTCAAATATAGGAATATCAAAGTTGATTTGTACCTTGAAGGGGGCGGTGCCTCCGTTTGAGGAAAAGATGCATCGCTTGTTGGTAGTCGTCGAAGGATTTGCGCAAAACTATCCATCATCTCGTTCCTCTATTGCGTGAGGGCTTCTTCGAGCAACATTTTGAAGGGATCTCCTGTCCTGTCGTCTTTCTTTTCTCCCACCATGAGAGGTCGCTTGGGCGTGCGAGAGCTTTTGTCCTCAAGAGAAACAAGCTTGAGACCCAATTATTTGTACCCTGACCTCATTGGGGATATGCATTAAAAACGACAAGGAACAGATCGCTCTGATACCACTGATCCATATTTTATGAGCAGAACGAAATGAATACAGATTATTATCAAAAGATGCTTAACACATAATAACAGATATACAGTAAAATTGGTTTCTATTCAATAAGGAAATAAGTTGAAACTGTAAAATGCAGCAGAAACCAAGCTTGCTAGAATGGTGGTGGCTTATCTCTGAGAAGAGATGTGACGATTGCGCTCATTCGTCATAAGATCATTACAATGAGGCTCTCAAGGCCTTTTTACAATAAACAGGGATGTCAAAAACCCTAGGCATCCAAAAACCTAACCCTAGGAAATGAAGCGCCAAAAGTCATGTGGGCCCCGTTTGGGTAAGTTAGTACATCAACTTCCCGGGGTTGTAACTTTTGCATACGATCTCCGTTTTAGGCGCACAATAGCCCGTTGGAAAGGTCTATTCGAGGACTACACATGTTTTTTATGGCGAGCCCTACACATGTTGACTGTGGTGAGCCCTAAAAACGCTGTTTAGGGCCTCAAAACGACCCCTTAAGTCAGGGACCCGAAACTTAGGAAAAACCTACCGAACTGGAAAATTGCCAAAATGAGCCAGTTGGAATAGGTGGGAGGCTACCGACATCCATCTGGATCATCCCCTTTGCATCACTACCTTCCTTACCATTCACCTTCCCCCCTCCTCTTCGAACCCCCTTCGCCTTATTCCTGATTGGCTGACAATCTCTCCATTGCAGATTTTCAGAATTATAACAGTGTAGCGGATTACACAGGGAGCAACATGCGTACCAGGACAACAATAGGTTCACAGAGTGGAGTTGAGGTAGGTCTTGAGGTTTCTACTTGTTGCCACCTAATCCACACCTCGGGTCACATGGAAGAAATCTTCAATCCACTGGGTGTGGCCTTGGGGGCAAGTCTCGAGTCGGGTAGCTGTCACCTCACACTCGACTCCTCCGTCTAGGCTAACTCCTAGAGAAGCCAAGGGGGGTAGTCTCTAATAAAAGAATCGAAGGCTTGATTAGACTAAGCAAAATATTATTCTAGGAGTTAAATGAAATCAAAAGCAGTACAACTAATCTAACAACATGTTATGACACAATAAGAGAATTGCTTATGTGAAAGATATTGGGCAAGTAAAGTACTTCAACATAAATGATATTACTTGAAAGAAAATATGTGAGTACTTGAAAGTCATTGATAATAAGCAACTGAAATATATAGACCAGTGCCAGAAGTAAAGTGCTCTGAGATGTGTTGCAATGCTCTTGGGAAATTTTATTAGTTAAAGATGATTGGTTGAATTAGTGGGTTAATTTAGTGCAGTGGACCGATGAATGCGACTCCACTTGTGAGTGAAAGATTGTAAGTGTGAAAAATAAAATCTAATCTAATGTGTGGCCCTTTAACAATTATCCCCCAATTGGGTACAAACAAAATTGCTGGACTTCCAATGAGGAGAGAAACCAAGTCTCAAAGTATCCCCTTGAACTCACATGCAATTCCATGAGTATTGGTCCCTATGAGCAATAATGGCAAAAGGATTTTCCTAATTAAACTACTCCACACAACTCAGGTTACTTTGTGATCGCGCCATAGATCAAGCAAAGCTCGCAATGGCCGAGAGCATACTAAGGCTTTGACGGGGAAGGTTCTTTATTTTGCAAAATTGAAATGCTGAAAATGAAACTAAATTAACTAATCTAAGAAATTGAAACTAAGTTAACTGTTTTGCGGTGCTTGGATTTATTTTAGGTTTATTTTAACTTGCAAAAATGAAAATGAGCAAATGAAAGAGACAAAACACAAAAGAGAGACAGTCGCCCCTAGGGGTAGGGGGGATGGCAGGCCTAGTGGGTGATCCCACTCTTTCTTTCAAGTTACAATTCTTTTGGAAGAATGTTTGATGGTCTTTTATAAAATCAAGACCATGCAAACTTACAAATAGATAGAAAATTAATACTAGAAGAAGGTTAGGTCCCTCAGGTGGTCTCGGATGCTCCGGATCCTTGGAAATCGGGCAGAGTTTCCCCTTGGCTGTTGGTTAACCTGCAAAAAACAGCAAACGAAAGTGGAGAAATGTACCCCAAAATGCTCTCGGACAACTTGCAAAAGATGTTAGATGTTGTACAAAAACTTTCCAAGTGAAATTTATGAACTAAGTTAGCAAAAGACGAAGAAATCAAGCTTTCTTAGTGAATTTTGTTTTCTGTTCGGGACAACAAACAAAATGGCACCAAGATTGCCAAATATCTACTTTTAAGCTTTAAAAAATTGAAACTATCTTTTAGCCTTAAGATCTAGAATGAAATACTTGCTAAAATATGACACTTTTCATGCAAGATCTACTTAAAATGACAAAGTGAGATCGGAAGA